>CM019066.1:331199576-331267076 GCA_009667805.1 Leptobrachium leishanense | reverse complement strand
CGCTGGGTGGCCCCACCCCTAAAAAAAAAAAAATTTTTTTTTTTTTTTTTTTACATTTTTTTTTTACTTTTGCAAACTATTTTACCAGGAAGGAAACATTGAGATGTCACTAATTTTCAAGTATGTCCTGAGTAGGCAAGGCCTAGGCTTTCACTTTCCAGGGGGCAACAAAAAACCTCACCACTAATTGGGTTACTCACAGAGCACCGAAATGACGCCAACATTTTGGTGTTCTGTAGTTCCCTGCACTTCGGGGAATAAAATTTCCCAACCCTGCAGTGAATTCACCATTCACCGCAGGTCCCCAAAGTGCATGGAGTCGGCCGCTGTATGCTGCCACCGCATTTTCAAAAGAACTACTGAACGAAAATGTCTGGAATTTACATATAAGATCCTATGATTGATAATAAAAAGTTCTGTTACAGAAAAAGGAGAACCGCTATTAAAAAAAAAGGGGGGAATTTAGCCCAAAAAATTCTGAAAAATCACTAAAGGTACAAAAAAAAAATCAATATATTAAATAAAGACTTTTTACTGCAGATTAAAATAATAAATGGTTTATTAGATATTGCATAAAAAACGGGAATATTTTTAACATTGAAACCCTGGGGTTCGCCTGAATAAACCTGCTGATTGAAACCACTGAACATCAGGGCATTTCACTGACATTTCTCTTCTCTGTTTGGTGTTCTCTGAATAGATTAACCATTACTTCTCTATGGGGATTTGCACTGCCTTCACACAGCACCGTACATGTGTGTGAGCATATCACCAGAGCAGTGGTGTACTTAGAGGAGTGGCGGAGGGCGGGCCGCCCCAGGTACCAGTGATTATTGGGGTGTCATTAGGGGTACTAGGAGGTGCCACTGTCACTGTGTGTCAGCTTTGAGCTGTGTTCTCAAACAACGAGCAGCGGAGCATGGCGTTTGCATACGGAATAAAATCGAATAGAATAAAAATCCCACTCTCCTCCCTCCATAGCTCCTCCCCTGCCCCGCAGCAGCTCTAGGAGAGGGGAGGGGGATGTGATTTGTGTCCAGAGAGAGAAGATGACAGTAAACGGCAGGTAAAGGTGGGGGTTTCAGCAGAATATGAAGCCCTGTCTGCTTACTGCTGTTTAAAGTGGACCTTTCCTTAACCAGCACTGCAGTGATAGAAATTTGTCATTGAGCTGCCTGGCTCCTGGTGAGGCTGCTTGCGTGCAGGTCACACTCGGTCCGGCCAGTCAGGTGTACTGAGTCTCAGTACCACCTGACTGGCTGAACCACGTGACACGCATGCACGCAGCTGCCCGCCCTTTCGTTAACATGGATTGTCACTCTATTCTGGACTGAACACCCATCGGGAAGGGAATCAAAGCCACGGTGCACCCTCTGGCACGGACAGAGGCCGGTAAATGTAGAATAAATAATTGCTGTGTGCTCATATACACTCGGTTTGCTGGGAGTTTTATTGCAGTGGATTCTGATGCACTCATACACACCACACATTGCACTGCTGGGAGTTTTATTGCATTGGATTCTGATGCACTCATACACACCGCACATTGCATTGCTGGGAGTTTTATTGCTGTGGATTCTGATACGCTGACACACAACACACATTGCATTGCTGGGAGTTTTATTGCATTGGATTCTGATGCACTCATACACACCGCACATTGCATTGCTGGGAGTTTTATTGCTGTGGATTCTGATACGCTGACACACACCACACATTGCATTGCTGGGAGTTTTATTGCAGTGAATTCTGATGTACTCATACACACCGCACATTGCATTGCTGGAGTTTATTGCTGTGAATTCTGATGCACTCATACACACCGCACATTGCATTGCTGGGAGTTTTATTGCTGTGGATTCTGTGATACATACTGCATATTACTGTGAGTTTTATTACCCTGGAGCTCTGGGATACGCTCATACACACTGCACATTACTGTGAGTTTTATTGCTGTGCAGTTCTGTGATATGCTCATACACACTGCACATTTCTGTGGGTTTTATTGCTTTGCAGCTCTGATATGCTCATACACAGTGCCCATTTCTGTGGGTTTTATTGCTATGCAGCTCTGTGATACGCTCATATGCAGTGCACGTTTCTGTGGATTTTATTGTTCCACCAATTAGAGCGGCTGTGATCCCGTTTACATGCGTGGCTGTTCTTTGTAAAAATACTTGAATTTAAACATTTCATAATTTTCTTTATCTCAATAGATACATTTGAAATGGTATACAAAATATACAAGTAGGCACTTGGTATCCACTTTTAATATAAAGCGAGGAAAAGGCGGAGCTCTAAGAGGAAAAGGTGGAGCTTAAAGAGGAAGGGTGGGGATTAACCAGGAAGAGGTGTGCCCTTGACAGGAAGGGGTGCCTCAAATTTAAATTGGGGGGGGGGTGCACGAGTTTAGTCAGGCCTAGGGCAGCACAAAACCTAAATACACCACTGGCCTTTCAGCCAGGGGTGAAGCAGCCCTGCCGCTCGTGTGGGTTCCACCAGCCAGCCGTGAGATTGCAGAGTTCACGTGTCGAAAGAGATCGCTGCTGGCTGGTGGAACCCACACGAGCAGCAGAGCTTCATGCTGGGTGTTGTGTCGGATCTCATTCCTCGTCGAGAGCTGTTCTAAGCAGCCTTTGGCAGAAATCAGAACTCCACCTACCCAGGCTCCTGCACATCTGTCGCTGTACAGGGGCGTGAGTTCGCTCATGCCCCTGTACAGCCCCTTCACAGTGACAGAAGTGCAAGAGTCTGGGGGAGGTGGAGTTCTGATTTCTGCCGAAGGCTGCTTGGAACAGCTCTTGATGAGGAACAAGATCCGACACAACACCTGTTGGAGCTCCGACACAACACCGGCAATATTTTCTCGGAGGGGCCTGGCAGAGGAGAGGTGAGCTGGGGGCAATATATATCCATATTTGAGCTGCTGGGGCAATATATATCCATGTTTAAGCTGCTGGGGGTAATATATATCAATGTGTGAGCTGCTGGGGCAATATATATCCATGTGTGAGCTGCTGGGGGCAATATATATCCATGTGTGCACTGCTGGGGCAATATATATCAATGTGTGAGCTGCTGGAGGAAATATATATCATGTCTGAGCTGCTGGGGTTGATATATATCATGTGTGCACTGTTGGGACAATATATATCCATGTGTGAGCTGCTGGGGCAATATATATCCATGTGTGCGCTGCTGGGGCAATATATATCCATGTGTGCACTGCTGGGGCAATATATATTCATGTGTGCGCTGCTGGGGCAATATATATCCATGTGTGAGCTGCTGGGGCAATATATATCCATGTGTGAGATGCTGGGGGCAATATAGATCCATGTGTGAGCTGCTGGGGGCAATATATATCCATGTGTGCGCTGCTGAGGCAATATATATCCATGTGTGCACTGCTGGGGGCAATATATATTCATGTGTGCGCTGCTGTGGCAATATATATCCATGTGTGAGCTGCTGGGGGCAATATATATCCATGTGTGAGCTGCTGGGGCAATATATATCCATGTGTGAGCTGGGGGCAATATATCCATGTGTGAGCTGGGGCAATATATCATGTGTGAGCTGGGGCAATATATGCATGTGAGCTGGGGCAATATATCCATATGTGAGCTGGGGGCAATATATCCATATGTGAGCTGGGGGCAATATATCCATGTGTGAGCTGGGGCAATATATCCATGTGAGCTTGGGACAATATATTCATGTGCGGTGTGTATGAGTGTGAGTTTTATTGCTGTGGAGCGCTGTGATACACTCATACACACCACACATTACTGTGAGTTTTATTCTTATGGAGCTCTGATACAGTAATGTGCAGTGTGTTTGAGCGTTAGTTTTATTGCTGTGGAGCTCTGTGATACAGTAGTGTGCTGTGTATATGAGTGTGAGTTTTATAGTTGTGGAGCTCTGTGATACGCGCATACACACTGCATATTACTGTGAGTTTTATTGCTGTGGAGCTCGGTGATACGCTCATACACACCATACGCAGACAATGAGGCAAGTCGGCTAATCTTGGCAAAACCTGTCCGTCAGCAAGTGGTTAATGATGCTCTCCTGTTAACCTGTTTTATGTGTTGCACCTTTCCAATTGTTATTGAAAAAAATAGTTATTATATTTTGGGGGGGTTAAATAATTGTAAAATTTGTATGCTTTAGTGATTATTTTTGGTTGGGGGGGCACTAATGAAAGACTTGCCCCCGGGCGCCATATGATCTCGCTACGTCTCTGGATGTGTGCAACCCTGAACCCTCCAAAGTTGCAGAGATATTTTGCAAAAAGTGAAAGAACTCTCCACTGGCGCAAAAGCACATTAGACCATTCTCTGGGCAGAAAATAAATTTAAAAAAAAATTAAATACAATAAATTGATAATATATAGTTTAAATAAAATATAATGTGTGAGTGCCACCCATTGTACACATCATATCTTAGAAAAAATATATATATAAAATGTATAAAATTATAATTGAATAAATATTTAAATGGATAAAACTAATTCCATCTTTCCATGATACATGCTATAAAAAGGACTTAATATAATAGCAATAAAATCCAATCAAATCACAAAGGGCCCCATTACCACCAACTTGTTAATAGGGGCACGCTAATGGAAAAATACTGTGCTATTAACGGCTGTATTCCAGCCGAGTCGTTTCATAACTCCTGACGGAATATTTTTTAACTGCTCATATATAGGGATGAGCTGTTCGGGTTCGGACGGTTCGGAGTTCGACCCGAACTTTGGCAGTTCGAAAGTTTGCGAATTTTTAACTTTTTGGGTGTGTTCGGTTCGAGTTCGAAAAAATAAAGAAATTTTGAAAAAAGTATAGAAAATGCTTAAAAAAATACTAAAAAATCTAGAAATAAAGAGACTCTTTACTGCAGAATATTATAAGCAATGGTTTATTAGATATTGAATTAAAAACTAATGTGTACGTGGAAAGATTATCAACTCCAAATGACCTCTGTTCACAAACGGGCATAACACCAGGTGTTTTTAGTCTGGTAATCAATTTGATACATTGTACACTATACTGAGGGGGTGGGGTGGTGTCTGCTTCTGATTGAGATTTGAGAATTAATTTGCCTCCTAAAACATCCTAATATGCTGCATTTAACCCTTTCGCTGCTGAGGCTTTTCACACCTCTGTGCTGAAGTCATTTTTACTGCTTTCGCTCATCATGTTTAACCGCGTTTTGTAGCCATATTTTGATATATGACCCAGACATATTATATATTGTTCTTTCCAGCAGACTTGGCAGATTCATAATATGTCATTATTATATGTATACGTTATGTCATGTCTGTATATTATAACAAAAAATGCAATAAAATTTGAATTTTCAATAATTTATTATGTGTAAAGTGTTTTTTTTCACATTTTAACATGCGATCGTTTGCGGTTATATTTTGTATGGGGTACGCTTGTTAAAAAAATTTGAAATGGGGTCTCGTTACATTTTTTTTGGGGGAAAATTTTGCTTTTTTTTAACAAACGCACCGCATACAAAAATCATTAGTGCAGCATTATTGTTCACATTATAATTGAAATGGGAACAATATTGCTGCATTAACAAAACAAAAACAAAAAAAAACTTGTTGATTTTTTTTTAAATATTTTAATTTTTTTATTTTTTATTTTAAAAAAAAAACATTTTTCATGCTCGTGTTTGGTATCCTTAGAAAGGCCATGCTCTGGCCGATCCAACGATATCAAACATTAACCCCTAGCTGCCACGGATCGGGAGATAGGGGGTTCATTGGAACCCCCTATCTCCACCATTGGTGGCAGCTAGGGGTTAACTCCAGGACTGGCGTCATCGTGCTATGCACGATGACGCCAGTCCTCAGGGGGAGTTCCTGGAGTTCCAGGGGGAGCTCCAGGAGAGGATCACGATCCGGCGCTTTTCAGCGCCGATTCGTGATCCGGCTCCCCAGGGGTTAATCACAGCCACCGTTTGGAAGGGCAGGCTGTGCCCTTCCAAATGGTGCCTGGATTAACCCTCTGCCCCCTGGCGATCAGGAGGGAGAGAGGTCCGAAGGACCTCCCCCCCTCCCGTTAAAGGCGCTTCCTCCGCACATGCGGGGGGGCGCCTGAATTAGATGTCATCGCGCTGCCGCGATGACATCTAATTGCTCCGCCGGGGCCCCAGAGTGCTGGGCTGACATCCAAGATGTCAGCCCGCACCGGGGGGCGCAGCAATCCGCCGGAATCTGGCGATTGCTGCCTCCTGTGCATGGACGCGCCCAGCGCGTCCATAGCACAGGAGAACCACTTGGCTGGACGCGCTGAGCGCATCCATAGCAGCCAAGTGGTTAACTGGTGTTTGAAAAAAATTCAAAATAACATCTAAAGCAATGTTATTTTTCACCTCGGGATTAAACATTCACAGGGTTATTCAGAGAGCGGTGAAAAGCAGGAGAATAACTGGAGAAGTGAAAATTCTAGGTCAAAATAGCTCACTTTCCAAATTGGCTATTTGGTCTAGATTGTTCTCTTCTCCTGCCAGTTCTCCTGGCTTTCACCTCTCTCTCAGGGTTGTTCAGAGAAAGGTGAAAACCAGGAGAATGGCAGGAAAAGAGAACAATCTGGACCAAATAGCCGATTTGGAAAGTGAGATAAGGCTAGGGTCAGACTAACGCATTTTTCACAGCGACCGAAAGTGCGTCCGAACGCATTGCCGTATTTTTTCACGGAATGCGCGAAAACGGTCATACGATGTGCATTTTTGTGCGTGATTTTTTACGGATCCAAACCAGGAAACTTTGGGTGTCTGGACGTTATGTTGGCCAGACATGAGCAGGGTCTGACGTCTCCAAATCACGCACACACGCCGCTAGTGGACGCAGCGCACTCTGTACGACGTACTAGCGGTTCTGCGGTCTCGAAAAAATGCGTTCATTTTCCACTTGCGTTGCGCAGCCGGACTTTCGTGCGACCGTACTTCGTATATTGGCCGTCATTGCCCGTCATTTGCTGCTAGTGCGGCCGTGATTAAGTGCGCCTAAACGCACGTTAAAAATTCGCTAGTCTGACCCTAGCCTAAATGGGAGAATTTTTCTGGTTTGGCTATTTTGACCTAGAATTTTCCATTCTCCAGTCATTCTCCTGCTCTTCACCGCTCTCTGATTAACCCTGACAGGGTTTTTCAGAGAAAGGTGAATCTCAGGAGAATGACTGAAGAGAAAATTCTAGGTCAAAATAGCCGAACCAGAAAAATTCTCCCATTTTTCTCACTTTCCAAATCGGCTATTTGGTCTAGAATTTTCCATTCTCCAGTCATTCTCCTGCTTTTCACCGCCAAAAAATCAGTAAACTTTTTCTGCGTGTCCGAAAATGTCTCCTCTTTTCATACAGACTGCCGCCCCAAGCAATTGTTTATGGATAGATTAAAGGAAAAGCATTTACCGTCATTTGAAATGTCATGTTTTGGTTTTTATAGATTTCTATACATCCTAGAAATCCACCACTTCACGGGTAGGTTATGGGGACCTCCTAGGCACGATATTTGAAGGAATTTTTCATTTTTATTTTTAACCCTTATTTCATGGAAAACTCACTGTCCCTTTAAAATCTTTTTTTTTAACTTTTTGTCCTTGTTTCCTGTCCCCCAGGGCACTACCCGGACCCCCATACACCTTTTATGGCAAATATCTAGCATATATGCCCTCTTGGAGGGCACTCTAAAAACTGAATTTTCAGCCCCATTGACTTGTATTGAGTTCGGGTTCGGGTTCGGATCCGAACATTTGGAAAGTTCGGGTTCGGCTCCGAACCGAACTCGGGGAGTGTTCGGCTCATCTTTACTCATATATACCAGGAGGACTCTAAGGCTAGGGTCAGACGAGCGTGATTTCTACGGACTGTACGTCCGTGCAGTACGGACATCGTCAGTACGGATGACGCAGTAGTGGTCACACAGTCCGTTTTTTCACTGAAGTTATTTTTGACGGATGTAGGAGGGAAAAATAAATTACAATGAAAAAACATTCTGTCCGTCAAAAATGCTGGACGTATAAATGCAGTCCGTCTGACCACGCTCCATCACTCACACAGAAAGCTATGCGGACGTTGTGGACGTGGCGCACTCTGCACGTCCGTTCTAGCAGTATTACGTTCTTGCCTAACCTGCGTCCGTTTGCCGCGTCCGTCAGCCCCCGCACTTCTGTGCGGACGTACTTCGTGTGTGGGGCTCCATTTAACACAATTGTATGCTATCACGGACGTACTTATGTGCGGCAACACGGACGTTAACACTGCGCTCGTCTGACCCTAGCCTAAGGAGTGAAGCACAATCCTGCATGAGTTTTGCATAAGCAGTGTCATGGAGGAACTACGGAAAGACACTGGGTAAAATAAGTTCACACCAAGGAGTAAGAGACGGTATTCATATCTGAATACTGTCTCAACCCAGCCATGAACAATCAGCGATGTTGGAATAGCTTGTACTTCGTTGACTTTATAAATTAGCCATTAATTTACAAAAAGCTATTTGTAGCTCAGTTGAAATTGTAACCAAGCAGCCCCTTAATGTAACAGCTTGGTGGGAATTGGGCCCAAAATATTGATGTACATGGTTTACACAAGTGCACTTCACTGATAGTAAGGAGGTTTGTTTCACATGTTTGTGTTTTTTTTTTTTTTTTTTTTTTCAATAACTGGGTGGAAATGAGAATTGTAAAGGAGCAAATAAGGTGTATTTTTATTAAATTTATATTATATATAAAATATTTTATTTATATTTACTAGACATGTGCACAGCACAAAATTTCGTTTTGAACTAATGAATTAGTCCTAAAATACAATTTATTTAGTTGCTAAAGAATTTCGTTTTCAGTATTTTCGTTTTCAGTAGTTTTCGTTTTCAGTAGTTTTCGTTTTTAGTATGAAAACTAATTTCATTCATCCAAAAAACAGTGGATACAATTACTATTGTAGTGGCTCCTCAGAGGGCTGAGATCGCTGCTTGTTACAGTATCTCTCACTCTCAGCACAATGTGTCAGTCAAAGCTGTTACAGTAACTGACTGCTGCTCATCACAGCGCTCAGAGTTTCAGTAAAACTAGTAAATAATATTTTTATAGATAAGAGGTTAGAACAATATTATTTCCTTGTTTTACTGAAACTCTGAGCGCTGTTAGTCAGTTACTGTAACAGCTGAGCCTGATGCATTGTCTGAGAGATAATATAACAAGCAGCAGATCGCTCACAGCCACTGGATTTAAAGGGCTATAAAAAAGAGGCTCCTCTCTGTATAATGTATAGAACATCCTCCTGCATTAATTAATACCCCTCTCTGTATACTGTATACAACATCCACCTGCATTATTTAATACCCGTCTCTGTATAATGTATAGAACATCCTCCTGAATTAATTAATGCCCCTCTCTGTATAGAACATCCTCCTCAATTTATACCTTTCTCTGTATAATATATATAACATCCTCCTGCATTAATACCCCTCTCTGTATAATGTATAGAACATCCTCTGCATTAATTAATGCCCCTCTCTGTATAGAACATCCTACTGCTTTGGCATGTGGAGGGTGCAGAACTTCGGAATGCAATGCTTATCCAGCACAGGAGAGGAACTTTTTCTTAAACTTTCTAATCTCTGTGGGGGAGACACAGGATTATAAAAGCCGGGGAGAGGGAAAATATTAATGTAAATCGGTCTGAAAGCTCAGAGAAGAGATGACTGGTGCAAATTTATTTTTATAATAAAATAAAGCAGGGAAAGCATTCAAATAAATCACACTGAAGGTTCATAATGACAGAGTAACTGTAAGAGCTGGATACTAAATGTATCAGATGTAAAAAAAAAACTTTATAACAAGCAGCACTGGGAGAGGAGAGGGACTTTATATAAAATGTGTATTATAGATGAGGAAAGGGGGATAGTGCTCCTGGATAATATAAAATGTATCAGACCTAAGCCCCTATTATGCAGAGCGGGAGGGGATATAACACACATTTTATAAAGTCCCTCTCTTCTTCCAGCGCTGCTTGTTATAAAGGGTTTTTTACTATCCAGCCCTCCTCTGTCATTAGCTTTCAGTGTGATTTATTTGAATGTTTTCCATCTCCAGCTGCTTTTATCATCTTGTCTGCCTCATAGACATACAAGGCTTAAGTAAAGGTGTCCTCTCCTGTGCTGGCTGTCTGTGCTGCGAGTGATTATTCTGGAGCTTTATCACTGTCAGATTTTCGGGTAGGGGTCAGGAAGGATTACACATACAAACCTTTTCTGTAGCTTTGCGATGTTGCGCTCTTCATTTCTGGTCCCCTTCACTCATCAATGTAATATCATAAAAAGGACTGAAACTAAAATGTAGTGCATTTTATTTTAGTTTCTTTCGTTTTCTGTACTGAGCAGTTTCGTATCTCTTGAGTCATACGAAAACTAAATTTTCCCAAAATTCGGACTAAATCGTTTTAGTACTAAAACTAATGCACATGTCTAATATTTACCATCATGTTCTTTTCCTGACTATATCCATGGCAGCATTGACTTATGGGTAGCACCTTCCTTTCCACAAAGCCGATAGAGCAGGAAATGAGAACTCATACATTATGGGTATGTTTATTTTATTTATTTATTGTCATCATTTATTTAGCGCCAACAGTTTCCACAGCGCCTTACAATAACCACGCCCTATCTACCACTCCATAATTCCAATTATAGAATGGAGGGAACCAAATTCAGCCGTGGATACAATTAGGGAAAAAATGAATGGTAAGTATAAATACATTTTCAGTTTTCATGATCATACCATTGACTCATTGGAAATACCTATGCTAAGCTAACCATCATAGGATCCTCATAAAGCTTGAGCAACAAATGCCCTAATAAAAAGTGAACTGAAGACACTGATCAGCCAACAACATAGACTAAACAATCACAGAAGACAACCTAGGAAATCTCTAAAACACATCAGGCATAGGAAATGTGGAATAACATTAAAATGCTATAGAATACAAATACTTAAAAGGAAATGCTAAGTTCTTAAGTTGTCTCTCGGAATCTCAGAACATTAACAGAAGGATGTTTCTATGTGCGGGGTAAAACACACACAGGGTTATTCAGAGAGCGGTGAAAAGCAGGAGAATGACTGGAGAATGGAAAATTCTAGGTCAAAATAGCCAAACCAGACAAATTCTCCCATTCATCTCACTTTCCAAATCGGGTATTTTGATCTAGAATTCCTCATTCTCCAGTTATTCTCCTGCTTTTCACCGCTCTCTGAATAACCATGACAGAAATGCACCTCCATTCACAATATAGGTTCTTTACAGTTTAATAAACAGGCAACAATTGCCGTCCGTAGAAGATACCATGGTCCTACACCCAGAAAACACATAGCTGAGGAAACAAGAAAGAAAAACAGGAGACACAGAAAACACATACCGTATTTTTCGCTCCATAAGACGCACCTGACCATAAGACGCACCTAGTTTTTAGAGGAGGAAAACCGGAAAATAAATATTCTGAATGAAATAGTGTAATAATGGATATTGCCCCAGCTCGTGGATATGCCTTAGCTCACACATGGATTTGCCCCAGCTCACACATGGATTTGCCCCAGCTCACACATGGATCTGCCCCATCAGCTCATGGATTTGCCCCAGCTCACACATGGATTTGCCCCAGCTCACACATGGATTTGCCCCAGCTCACACATGGATATGCCCCAGCTCACACATGGATTTGCCCCAGCTCACACATGGATTTGCCCCAGCTCACACATGGATTTGCCCCATCAGCTCACACATGGATTTGCCCCAGCCAGCTCACACATGGATTTGCCCCATCAGCTCACACATGGATTTGCCCCATCAGCTCACACATGGATTTGCCCCATCAGCTCACACATGGATTTGCCCCAGCCAGCTCACACATGGATTTGCCCCATCAGCTCACACATGGATTTGCCCCATCAGCTCACACATGGATTTGCCCCATCAGCTCTCACATGGATTTGCCCCAGCCAGCTCTCACATGGATTTGCCCCAGCCAGCTCTCACATGGATTTGCCCCAGCCAGCTCACACATTGATAATTCCCCAGCTCACATATGGATATGGCCCAGCAGCTCGTGGATGTGCCTCCGCTCACCTGCCGCCGCCGCCGCCGCGTTTGTCTCCCTCTGAGCATGCGTCCGGCGGCAGGAAGCTTGGGCACTCGCCTGGGGGAGCCACGTGACCGCGATCTCGGGAGATCGCGGTCACGTGGCTCTCCCAGGCGAGTGCCCAAGCTTCCTGCCGCCAGACGCATGCTCAGAGGGAGACGAACGCGGCGGCGGCAGGTGAGCGGAGGCACATCCACGAGCTGCTGGGCCATATTCGCTCCATAAGACGCACCCACTTTTCCCCCCACTTTTTGGGGGGAAAAAAGTGCGTCTTATGGAGCGAAAAATACGGTACTTTAAATGAACATAAGGGTGACAATGATATATATGCACCACTACTTCCTAAACATGACCAAAGTTCAGTTCTGCTCCTCTCTACACAGCTAATGACTGTTGGTAACATCAAATTAACCAAACCATAAAAGACAGGACCCAAACTAGGGGCCTATTGACCAATAAAATAGCTGCCCCTACCTCCATCTTCCAAATGGAGTTAAATCCCAGCCTCAAGTCGAACAAACAACATTGAAAAATTAGGGATGTCTAAACATAAGTCACCCTAATAAGCAGAGCAGTGAAGGACTACTGTGCTGATAAGCCCATCAAATTAAATTAAATTAATAAAGATTCCTTCTTTTTTCTCTTTTTTTAAGTAAAACATCATGAATTTATTAAAATCCCCATAGAAAAGCTTGCAACTCAGGTTGCATCGGGCTCCACCTTAAAGATCCCTCTGTATGCCTTCATCTTGCCCCCAATGGGACCATATTACCAGTATATTCAATTTGGCTAAATCTTCCTATAATTACCTAAGTATGGTTTCAGGCAAACAACCTGTCAGAGCTAGGAAAGAAAAAAACGGGAGAAGATGGAGCGTCCTTTAGCTCACCTCAGCATTGAAGCGACTACCACAATCTGTACAATAGAGCACAATAAGGGTGGAGGGAAAATTAACAAACAGGTGGAACATTAAACATAGAGAGAGGAACCTCAATCAATGCTTTTTTATATGGTGATTTTAATATGTTCATGGTGTTTTGTGTTCATTGATAAAGTTACATTCTTTTCTGGTTTAGTGTTTAATTTGAGGGCTAATCAGTACAATAGTCCTCACGTCATCGCTTATCAGAGGGCCTTTGGTTTAGACATCCCTAATTTTTGAATGACTATTGGTCAAGGCAAAACAATACAGCTCTCTCAACCAAATGTTCATCCTCTGAAGACATGAACATAGGTTCTGCTTCCCTGACAGAAAATTATCGGCATCTATGGCAGTAGTTTTCTACTGTGCTCTGGGTTCACTCACTACTATAGAGGATTAAAATTCAGGGGTTATTGTTGCTGAAGCTCCTTGTTCAGTACAGACACAAGACTGTACCGTAATGTTCATTTGCCTCCATTATGCATTTTTACAGAACTTTTTAAAAAATGTATCCCTTGTCACCGTTGGGGCAGAATGGTAACCTAAGCCTACAATAACCCCAAGAGGTCATGGTCTGTATAAAAAGAGTTCACTTTTCCAAGAACACATGCTATAGTTCAGGATTTTTTCACATATCACTTTAATTTGGGTGAGTGTGTGGGCACGGTGTGCTGACATCACCGGTCCCTGAGTTGGTCCCAGCAGGTGGGATATTCAAAACGGTGTCTGACAGCTGTGTGAGCGATGGAAATTCCTTCGCTTCACACAGTGATATCATCCAAGCAAAGCTGGAGAAGAGGAGGGGACAATCCACACAGACTGAAAATAATATAATAACCTAAAGTGGTTAGGAATAGTGATGAGCCGAACACCCCCGTGTTCGGTTCGCATTCGAACTCGAACAATTTCAAAAGTTCGAGTTCGAACTCGAACACGAACCGAACTCAAAGCAAGTCAATGGGACTCGAAAGTTCGATTTTTAGAGTGCCCTCCAAGAGGGCATATATGCAAGATATTTGCCATAAAAGGTGTATGGGGGTCCGGGTAAAAAATCCTTCAAATATTGTGCCAAGGAGGTCCCCATAACCTGCCTGTGAAGTGGTGGATTTGTAGGATGTATAGAAACATTTAAAAACAAAAAAATGAAATTTCAAATGACGGTAAATGGTTTTCCTTTAATCTATTCATAAACAACTGCTTGGGGCGGCAGCCTGTATGAAAAGAGGAGTCATTTTAGGACACACAGAACAAGTTTAGTGATATTTTTGGCTAAATTATGGTGAAACTTATGCAGGCTTTGGATGAAAGCAGTGGCGTAGCGTGGGTTGTCAGCACCCTGGGCCAGCCAAGAATTGTGCGCCCCCCCAACCTGTGGACACGTTAGCATGCCCTGATTCCCTTCTACCATTAGGGCATTGAACCCCTTAACTGTGATACAATGTAATATGCAGAGTGTATGAGCGTCTCACAAAGCTCCACAGCAATAAAACCCACAGTAATGTGCAGCTCACACATGGATATATATTGCCCCCAGCAGCTCACACATGGATATATATTGCCTCCAGCAGCTCAAACATGGATATATATTGCAACCAGCAGCTCAAACATGAATATATTTGCCCCAGTAGCTCAAACATGAATATATTTGCCCCCAGTAGCTCAAACATGGATATATATTGCCCCCAGTAGTTCAAACATGAATGTATATTGCCCCCAGCAGCTCAAACATGAATATATTGCCCCCCAGTAGCTCAAACATGAATATATTTGCCCCAGTAGCTCAAACATGGATATATTTGCCCCAGTAGCTCACACATGAATATATTTGCCCCAGTAGCTCAAACATGAATATATTTGCCCCAGTAGCTCAAACATGAATATATTTGTCCCAGCACCTCAAACATGAATATATTTGCCCCCAGTAGCTCAAACATGAATATATTTGCCCAGCACCTCAAACATGGATATATATTGCCCCCTCTCCCCTTGCTCACCGGCTCTGAGGGCCCACAGGTCGGTAGGGGGGCCCGGTTTGGGGCATCATAGTGGGCCCCCACCGGTTTCCCTATGGCGCACTATGTAAATGCCGCGGTGGTGCCTGCAGCGTGCCTGCATCCCAGTCTAAAACTGGAGCAGGCACGTTGCACTGGCGCTACCCCTCACGTGACACGTCATGTGAGGGGGCGGCGCAGGTGCCACCGCGGCGTTACCAGTGTGCGCTGCTGGTTGCCTGTGTGCACTGATGACCATCATAGGGCAGGGAAACTGGCGAAGGCCCACTATGGCGCCCCTAAAAAAAACTGCGCCCGGGGCCACTGCCCCCCAGCCCCCCCCACGCTACGCCATTGGATGAAAGTAACAATAGGTGCTTTAAAATTGGGCCTTTAGTGTTGACAACAGTGCCTTCACACCGTAACCCCTCTGTGGTACTGTGGAAGAGTGCAGGGTTGGACCCTGCGGTCCAATATTAAAATGATATGAATCTGGTATAGGCGTTAGTGGCAGTAAGTGCCTTCACACCGTAAGTAACCCCTCTGTGGTATTGTGGAAGAATGCAGGGTCGGACCCTGCGGTCCAATATTAAAATGATATGAATCTGGTATAGGCGTCAGTGCTCCCAAATATTTTGCCTTTGGTGGCAGCACTGACACTGAGCGTGTAGCGACGCACAGCGTAGCGAAGAGAAGCAAATATTTTGCAGGCTTGACTTCACTCCGCTCTGTCTCGCAGCCCCTCTACACTGCATTACGTTTGCTTCTCACCGCACTGGACAGGAATCCACTAACTAAATTAAAATGTACACACGAAACCGTTTTATTTTCACAAAGCACATGTTATATAGGCAAAAAATGTTTCTACTGAATAAAATACATCAAAAATTACTGTTAATTTAATAGGAATAGTATAAAAATATAAAAAAAAGGTAACCCCTGATCATATATATTATAGGGACACAGAGCGCTGTTTATAGAGTAGGGATGCATTGATACCAATCACAGACATATACGTATATATCAACACACAGACCTATATATACGTATATATCAACACGCAGATATAGATATACACCCACCCACATACCTCAGACCATATAACCTCAGCCGGGTTAGCCCCCCTTTATCAAAATTTTATATAGTTATATAATAACTCAGTAATTATGGATGATCTAACGTTAAAACCACTTGATCTTACCTAATCTAACATAAAGCTTCCAAAATAGCTAAGTGTTTGGTTCATTTTTTGATAAGGGGGGGCTGACGGGTTAGCCCCCCCTTACAATAATTGTTAATATCTCTTCTTCTATGTGTGATCTAACGCAAACAATTATTGATCTAACCTGATCTAACAAAGCTCTAACCAACTGCATGAGTTTTGTTCAAAAATTTTGATAAGGGGGGGCTAACCAGGGGTGACCATATATACGCATACGCACATGGGGGGTGGCATGTGGACAATCTCAACTAAATGCGCCCCCCCCCATTTGGCTGATCCCTCCAGAAGAAATGTTGAACCCGACAGAGCAGAGAATATATATATTATTCTCTGCTCTATCGGGTTCAACATTTCTTCTGGAGGGATCAGCCAAATTGGGGGGGGGCAATTAGTTGCCAAAATGTGTGTGTAATACAAGTCTGGACATATATATTTATAATAATATAGACATATATCCCTTACCTTTCCCTATAAATTTGCTAAAAATATACACACAAAAAAAACAAACCACTGCCTGAGACCCCGCGCAGCCCACATGCCACCCCCTCTAACTGGCTGAATGTATCTAGTAATATAATTAAATACATTCAGCCAGGTAGAGAAAGAAAAAAAAAGGTTTTATTTTATGTTCCCGGGGACATTTAAAAATGTCCTCGGATTTTATTTTTTTTAGAAATGTGTCGCCTTATCTTAGCCTGGTGGTCAGTGGGGGCTCCCTGGATCCTGGTTGTGGCGGGGGTCTGCCGTGGCCGCAGGTGCAGTGGCTCCCTCTCTGCGCTGCCTGTCTCTGCCACATGCACCCAGGCGGCTGGCCCGCACAGTCACAGCTCTGTCATCCGGCGGCCGCATGCTCCTCAAGGGGATCCTTGGGAGGCCCTGGCAGGCTGCCCTCTACAGTGCCTGATTAGAGGGCCTTGTCTGCCTGATGTTTTAGTAACAAGAATGTGTTATCCCATAGGCTTCAATATTAAAAATAGTCCCGTTTTAATCCAATATCTAATAAACCGTTGCTTATAATATTCTGCAGTAAAGAGCTTCTTTATTTCTAGATTTTTTTGTATTTTTTAAGCATTTTTTATACTTTTTTCAAATTTCTTTTTTCAAACTTTTGGCGAACGTACCAAAAAGCTCGAAATTGTCGAGCCGATGTTCGATGCGAACTCTGAACAGATCAAACTGAGCAGCTCATCCCTAGTTAGGAAGAGTAAAGTACCCCTTTATTGTTTAAAATCATAATCCCCAGCTCCTTAGAATCCTTAGAATACAATCTGAGTGACCAATCACAAATCACCGGAGAGCATGAATTGTGGCTTTTTTTCCCCCAAATTCTCCTAAGCAGTATAATTTATTACAAAGAAGGAACCCATCCAAAAGGTACATTTAAAATGAAATAAAATAAATGCATGTGTACTGATAAAGATATAAAATGGAAGATAAAAAATATATGCTTAATGCTTAAATTAACATTAATGTATATAAAATACTTATGCAGCAAATATGATGAATTTTATGAGGTCAAGTCAAGTGGCGGTGAAGGTTCGTTATCTATTTGGCTTTCTCAAGCACGAGTTTTGAAGCATGTTTCACATTCAGAACAAGAGTTTGCATATAATATAATACAGATTTATATATATGTAATTAAACTGGTTTCAAGCTATAAGTACTTCACATACTCAACTATTTTTTCCCCTCACTTTTATGGTTCAATGGTAAAAAAAAGTTTGCCAACCTTTTACAATGCATTTTAAAAAATCCCCTATTAGAATTTGAAATCACCTTAAAATTGAAACCATCCACATGTTTCAGTGTAGATACAATTAAATTTTTTAATAGCGTAACATAATTTATTTTTCTAACTTATATAAACAGCTGAAGAAGCTCGGTTTGATAATATGATAAAACACAACATATATTTTACAGTAGCTATAGTAATATAGGAAGATGGTGAATATAATATCATACAGGGTTATTCAGAGAGAGGTGAAAAGCAGGAGACTGGCTGGAGAATGGAAAATTCTAGATCAAAATTCTCCCATTTATCTCACTTTCCAAATCGGCTATTTTGACCTAGAATTTTCCATTTTTGAGCCATTCTCCTGCTTTTCATCTCTCTCTGAATAACCCTGATTGTTACCGTAGATACTCGAGTCTAACGCGACCCGAATATAACGCGATGGATAGAGATTTAGTATGGAAATGAGAGAATACTCATGACTCGACTATAATGCCAGGAACAAAATGTTACTGTACCGGTAAACCATTAAAATCCTTCCAGGTTCTCTTAACACAGTCCGGCTCCACCTCAGGCCAGGGTGCTTTGCTCTAGAATGATTGCAGTTGTTACTAAGTATGAAGCCACCGGCCACCCGTCTTCTTTACTAGTGATTAGATGACCGGCGGAGGCGAGCGAGGTTAATGATTGGCTTAAACCGAGCATGCTCTCTAGCCGTGATGGATCCCACCTATCCCAAATCCAAGAGTTCCTGAAGTGTTTGCAAGTATCAGGAGCCCGCATTCACTTCAGCGAGACTACCGGAACTTCCGGGAGACTTGGGATCCAGAGCAAAGCAAGGTTTTTTCAATGCGATGCAGATGTCTCGAATATAACGCGACCCCTCCAATTTTAAGGTAAATTTTTGTCACCAAAATCTAGCGGTATACTCGAGTATCTACAGTATTCATCCTTAGCACAAAACTATATATAAATAGTGCAGGCGCAATAGTAGTTGCTCAAATTAATGCTAGAGATATAGTATGAATAAGTTTTAAAAGGGTGCTGCCTAAAATGATACAGAGCATAGCTAGAAAACATAATCCCAGTAAGAACACTTTCTTACGAGGATTATCTTTTATAGTAACAATTTTGGATTGTATCTACCGTTTTGGACACTTTATATAGAGCTTTTAATGCTATTTCAAAAAGTTTGCTATTTCAAGAAGTTCTACAGAAGCATAATAATTTTACTTATTTTGAATATTTTGAAACATGTGTTCAGACTACTCTATGTCATGCTGGAAGCCTTTTGGTCTTCTTGAACAGAGTTATTTATCTACTTGCTTGCCCCTTGTCTCCCAATTCTCTTGTCAATGCTATCAGAACTATTAAAGTGGTCAAATCTGCTTTTGACTTTGAAATTTAACAGTGGCCTACATCAACAATGTGCCATCATGCTCATCATGGTAGTTGGTGACCAAATTCCCTTTGTATCCCATATGTAAAACATGAGAACAAAGATGTCATCTGCGCTTATTCCGATTATACCGTGTGAAACAAAACACAATTAGAGGCTTTGGTTTCTATTAATGGCCATTAAGAGAGTAAGCTCACCCGCCAAACGTCAAGGCACCTCTAGTGAGGGTGAGACCTACCCAAAAATGAAGCCACAGGCTGCTGTGTAGCGAACCATAACTGCTCATGCTGCTTTTCAGTCATGAGGTAGACTGGTGGGCTTTTATTTATGCCCTCCCAGAAACAAATCCACCTTGGGATCAAAAAACAAAGACATGGAGCGGAACATGCTGCAATGATGACCTGGCTGGAGGTACAATAAAACATACATAGTACAGGAGGGGTGGGGTTGTGCCTATTTCCCGATGGGGTGGCTGCAACCACCAGAACCATAACTGCTCATGCTGCTTTTCAGTCATGAGGTAGACTGAAAGCAGCATGAGCAGTTATGGTTCGCTACACATCCCGTGGCTTCATTTTTGGATAGGACTCACCCTCACTAGAGGTGCCTTGACGTTTGGTGGGTGAGCTTACTCACTTAATGGCCATTAATAGAAACCAAAGCCTCTAATTGTGTTTTTGGTTCACACGGTATAATGGGAATAAGCGCAGATGACATATTTTTTCTTATGTTTTATACATGTTGCTGGGCAGGATACATCTGGTGTTTGCAGCCGCCCGATCGGGGAATAGGCGCGACCCCACCCCTCCTGTACTATGTATGTTTTGTTGTACCTCCAGCCAAGTCGTCATTGCAGCATATTCTGCTCTGTGTCTTTGTTTTTTGATCCCAAGATGGATTTGTTTCTAGGAGGGCATAAATAAAAGCCCACCAGTCTACCTCATGACTGAAAAGCAGCATGAGCAGTTATGGTTCGCTACACAGCAGCCTGTGGCTTCATTTTTGGATAGGACTCACCCTCACTAGAGGTGCCTTGACGTTTGGTGGGTGAGCTTACTCTCTTATTGGCCATTAATAGAAACCAAAGCCTCTAATTGTGTTTTGTTTCACACGGTATAATGGAAATAAGCGCAAATGACATCTTTTTTCTCATGTTTTATACATGTTGCTGGGCTGGATACATCTGGTGGTTGCAGCCACGCCATGGGGGAATAGGCGCATCCCCGCCCCTCCTGTACTTTGTATCCCATATGGTTGATATGTGAGCTGATTGCAGCTTACCTTGCCAAGGGATGGAAACTGCTTGCCCATGATCAGCACTTTGAAGTTGCTGAATTAGCTTTTTCTTTAGGGAAAAATTGCATGATTTTCATGTTTTACTTTTCGTGTTTGTAGGCACTTTGGGCCCGATAATAACCTGGACGCTAAGCACAGCGCTCACGCCGTACAGCAAAACGATTTGAGAGCTGTGCTTATTTTTTACCCTTTCTATTCCATCCGAGAAGCAAGCTCAGCAGTACATTAGCCCCTCCTATACTTTGTATGGGAGACGTTAATAGCAGATGGAGATCGAGCTACTCCAACCTGCTCATTCCTGATCTGTGTCTGATGTTATTCTGAAAAGAATAAGGTCTTTCAGACCCTGGTGTTATGTGATTGCACATCTGCACCACCACATAACACCCAAAACTAAACCCACCCAAAAATCAAATACTCACCTGAGATCCCTCAGTGGAGAAAGCAGCGTGAGTCACCATTTGCTCCAGGGCAGAGGTACACTGGGAACTAAAAGTTCCCAGGTCCCTCCTCGAATCTCTCCACTACCTGGATGGATCTCGTACTCGAAAGAGCTCCTCCAAATCCATGGAGTGCTATGGACTCGTGGAGTAGATAACACCAGCGTTACTTTATGTATTTATTAGCCCAGATCCATAAATCACAGCACAGCAGGTACAGGACAACAATGAAGGAGCAGATGGGACCTCACATGCAAGGGATGTGACACAGAAATGGCAGGGATCTCAGTGGGGAACATGGTCAAGACAAGGCTTTGACACACAGGAAAACAACAGAGTGCAGGATACACCATAAATAAGTATACAAAGGCATCATTGTTACATAAGGTCAATTCCTAAATGGTATGATCATTAGTAGTCCAGGGAAAAGCTGAGACCGCCTACAGGTGTAATAACATGAACACATGGACTGGACCATATAATGGTCACAAGGGCAGAAAACGTGTTGACGGGGCCTCGGCCACAGCAGAACCAGCATAGACACAGGTTGGACAATGACACAATGCAAGGTGTACGATGGGTGTTGAGCCCAATGTGCAGTAAACACAAAAGAGAGGAAAGCGAGATAAGGGAAAAGTAATAATATCTATTGTGATTTGAATAACCAGGCAGCAAAAGACCTGTGAGGTCTGTTTCATTATTTTTCCCTGTATGATAAGATCTTTCAAGATGGTGGCGTTAGGAGGACGGATACTTGACCTCCACAAGATGGTGGATGCCGGAGATCGATTGGATAAAGTCCTACGATTTGTCACTTCCGGTTGCACCGGAAATGGAAGGAATAAGACCATTGACAAGATGGCGGATGACCTCCACAAGATGGCGGATGCTAGAGACTGATTGGATAATTTCTTATGATTCGTCACTTCCGGTTGTACCGGAAATAGAGGGAAGAGGACCATAAAACTACAAGTATGGATGTGCACTCCACCATGGGACGCATTGCAATCTACCAATTGGGACTCGTGGACAATTCATTAATTATGTGTCAGCTGTATCTTTTTTCTCTTTTTATAATTGTGTGGCTATATAACTGCGTTATTCTGAATGAACACCTTATCCCTGATGAAGTCTTTTATGTAGCAGAGACGAAACGCGTTGGATGGTGTTCCAACTTTTATTTTATTCATGTTATTTTAATTAAAACCAGTTTTTTTATTGGAGCCACTGCTGGTTTGATTTTCTTTCAAATAAGCCTGATTCCTGTTCCACTGACTGATTAAACAAGCCTGAAGGAGTTCCTTGGCGATATTCGGATGGTCCGGAGTTCAGGAGGCAACACAACTTATCAGGAGAGGGTAACCAAGTACCTGCTATGTGCCTGATTAATTATTTTATCTTGTGAGTGCCAATCCAGCGGGGGCATAATATATTAAGTGATGTATCTGCGATCTGCACGATGTGTGTATTGATTTGTTTTGCAGATTATGCTTCGCAATTCCCTTTTTACATATCCTGTCGGCATTGAGGGGACAGTGCTGTTGTACGAAGCCAGCAGATACGTATAGTTTTATTGTAATTATTGGGAGTGGTCACTAAATTTCTTTGTTCTTATCTCATTAGCAAAAGACAATGGCAGAGGAATATAAGGAACAGAAATAGGGAAACTGGCCAATATGAATTGATAATAAGTATGTATAAGAAAATACGGCTGTAAGGATAGGGACAAAGGAGTCTGAGGTAATGATGGGGCACAGAGATTAGCTGAAGGTAAAGAAGGGCACAGGAGGCTGAAACATGAATGGGCTTGGGAGGCTGAAAGCAAAGGATGGGTACAGAAGGCTGAAAGCAAAGGATGGGCACAGAAGGCTGAAGGCAAACATGGAGACTGAGAGCTGACAGCAAAGGATGGGCACAGACGACAAAGATGGATACAGAGGAGGATGAAACTAAATATTTTTTTGTAAATATGATTTTTATTACTTTTAAAGGCATAACAAAATAAAAAGGAAAATGCACTCTCAAAGTCGGCACGCAAGCCTTCAGTATAAGAAGTCAGTAAAGAAATAGAAATAAGGCAGTTATCAAGTTATCAAACAAAAATTAAAATTAAAATATATAATAAAACAAAAAGGGAAAGGAGAAATGTTGGTCAGGAAGAATATGCAAAACAAAAACTGTGTGACCGGGAAGGGGGGGGTACACTCGCATAACTCACAATAATCAACAAGATGTCAATACTAACGGTCCCTAGTAGAAACAAACTGGTGGAGGGCACGGTGTTGGGGGGGCAGTGGGGACACTGGGCCCGTGAGGATCACTAGCACTCACTACCCAGTGCAACTTGGAGAGCAGGTTACAGATCAACCAATAGTGCTCGGAACCCCTTGCTGGTGGAGGTCAGGATCCATCTAGCCCAAATTACCGTATATCTCGAGGTCATATGGTTAGAGGAGAAGAATAGCTGTTCTACAGAATGCAGCTCTTCCATTTTAGTGAGCCATAAGCTCATGGGAGGGATTGTTGGTGTCTGCCAGAACAGGGGAATAAGACTCTTGGCAAATATTAAGCATGCGAATGCAGACCGAGTGTTTGTATGTTGCGATCGAGTGTGGCACGTGGTGTAACAGCATCGGTGCGGGTAGAAGGTCTGGTGGTGAGTCAATAAAAAAACATAAAAGCCGGTGTATCCGTTCCCAGAATGGCTTGATTAAGGGGCAGTCCCACCAAATGTGAAGTAAAGTACCAGTCTCAGACCCACACCTCCAGCAAGCGTTACTCAGGGTCGAGTACATGTGACAAAGAACCTGTGGGGTCCTGTACCACATGGATAACAGTTTGTAAGCAGTCTCCTGCGTCTTCGTGGAGACCGAGCAATGGTGGGTAAGATCACAAATTCGTCTCCACTGTTCTTCAGTGACTACAGTGTCTAACACTAGTTCCCATTTCCCCATTTCCCCAGGTGGGATGGGCCTTGTGGCTCTCCAGAGGAGGGAGTATAAATGAGAAACCCCAATGAAACAAAATATAACAGGACTGGTAAATAGGGATGAGCTGTTCAGTTTGGACCGAACATAGCCTGTTCGTTTGTTCGCGAACTCCGAACATTTCCGAGTGTTCGCCGCGTGTTCGCCCACAATGCACCACAATGGACCACAATGCACTTTCCACTGGCCTGAAGCTCGTAATTGGCTACAGCCTTGCACCTGACCACAGGGCTGGTGCGAGACAAGTTCAACACTATGCCAATCACGGCTCAGAGTCCTGATTGGGCAAATTTTGCCCAATCATGGGCTCACAGAGCTAAGTCCCGCAGCACACTATATAAGGTTTCCACGCAGCGCTTCTGCACACATTTGAGAGGAGATTTCAGAGGAGATAGTTGTTCTGTGTTCTTACTGCCAGTCTGCCACGCTACTGGGGGGTCTGGGGGGGTCTCATTTCTACCAAATATCTGGGAATTGAGGTGATCTGTCTCTTGTCACTGCCAGCAAGTCTTTTTGGGGTCACAAATTTCTACAAAATATTTGGGAATTGAGGTGATCTGTGTCTTGTGACTCACTGCCAGTACCACGCAGTATTTTGGGGGGGGGGTCACAAATTTTTACAAAATATCTGGGAATTGAGGTGATCTGTCGCTTGTCACTGCCAGCAAGTATTTTGGGGGTCACAAATTTCTACAAAACATTTGGGAATTGAGGTGATCTGTCTCTTGTCACTGCCACGTAGTATTTTGGGGGGTCACAAATTTCTACAAAATAATCGGGAATTGAGGTGATCTGTGTCTTGTGACTCACTGCCACTACCATGCAGTATTTTGGGGGGTCACTAATTTTTACAAAATATCTAGGAATTGAGGTGATCTGTCACTTGTCACACAGCCAGTGCCACGCAGTATTTTGGGGGTCACAAATTTCTACAAAATATTTGGGAATTTAGGTGATCTGTGTCTTGTCACACAGCCAGTACCACGCAGTATTTTGGGGGTCACAAATTTCTACAAAACATTTGGGAATTGAGGTGATCTGTGTCTTGTCACACAGCCAGTACCACGCAGTATTTTGTGGGTCACAAATTTCTACAAAACATTTGGGAATTGAGGTGATCTGTGTCTTGTCACTGCCAGCAAGTATTTTGGGGGTCACAAATTTCTACAAAACATTTGGGAATTGAGGTGATCTGTGTCTTGTCACTGCCAGCAAGTATTTTGGGGGTCACAAATTTCTATAAAACATTTGGGAATTGAGGTTATCTGTGTCTTGTCACACAGCCAGTACCACGCAGTATTTGGGGTTCACAAATTTCTACAAAATATTTGGGAATTGAGGCGATCTGTCTCTTGTCACACAGCCAGCACCACGCAGTATTTTGGGGGTCACTAATTTTTACAAAATATCTGGGAATTGAGGTGATCTGTGTCTTGTCACTGCCAGCAAGTATTTTGGGGTCACAAATTTCGACAAAACATTTGGGAATTGAGTTGATCTGTGTCTTGTCACTGCCAGCAAGTAGAAACATAGAAACATAGAAAAATGTCGGCAGATAAGAACCTTTCGGCCCATCTAGTCTGCCCAATTACATGGATACTTTACCTGGATTTATCTTTTGTTTAGGATAGCCTTATGCCTATCCCATGCCTGCT
This sequence comes from Leptobrachium leishanense, assembly GCA_009667805.1. NCBI lineage: Eukaryota > Metazoa > Chordata > Amphibia > Anura > Megophryidae > Leptobrachium > Leptobrachium leishanense. Next base: position 331,241,282 of record CM019066.1, on the reverse strand, counting down.
TAAATTCAATTACTGTTTTGGCCTCTACCACTTCAACTGGACGGCTGTTCCATGTATCCACCACCTTCTCAGTAAAATAATGCTTCCTGATGTTACTTTTAAACCTTTGCCCCTCTAATCTAAGACTATGTCCTCTTATTTTGCTACTTTGTTTCCTTTTAAATATACTCCCTTCCTCTACCTTGTGGATTCCCTTTACGTATTTAAATGTTTCTATCATATCTCCTCTGTCTCGTCTTTTTTCCAAGCTGTACACAAATTTCTACAAAACATTTGGGAATTGAGGTGATCTGTGTCTTGTCACTGCCAGCAAGTATTTTGGGGTCACAAATTTCTACAAAACATTTGGGAATTGAGGTGATCTGTCTCTTGTCACTGCCAGCAAGTATTTTGCGGGTCACTAATTTTTACAAAATATCTGGGAATTGAGGTGATCTGTCTCTTGTCACTGCCAGCAAGTATTTTGCGGGTCACTAATTTCTACAAAATATTTGGGAATTGTTATAATCCGTGTGTTCTCACTGGCTGGCACCCATCAGGGGGTCTCACTGATTTATAGGAGGTTTCTGAGACTTGTAATCTGTGGCTTCTCACTGCCACCCATCAGGCAGATTTATGTGAATTGTAATTTGTGTCTTCTCACTGCCACCCATCAGGGGGTCCCACATACTTCTAGCAGATTTATGCGAATTGTAATCTGTGGCTTCTCACTGCCACCAATCAGGGGGTCTCACTGATTTATAGGGAGGGAATTGTAATCTGTGTCTTGTCACTGGCTGCCAGCTATCAGGGTGTCTCACTGAGTTATACCAGAGTTCTGTAAATCTTTAATCTTTATACCAGAGTTGAATCAGAGTTCTGTATATATTTAATCTATATATCACTCACCATGTCTGAAAGAACAAAAAGGACAGGCAGACGCTCCCAGACACAGATAAGAGGGCAAGCAGCCCCTGTGTCGGGAGGCTGTGCCTCTGGTCGTGGTGGACGTGGTGCATCCTCTGCAGGGGCACGCTTGTCCTTTCTAACTGGTGCTGGCTGTCTTCTTAAGCAGCAGCAACATACAGAGGATTTGGTGGATCGGCTAACCAGGCCATCCTCATCCTCCGAGTCCTCTGCCAGTCAGGCTTGTAGTGCTTTTCAGTCCACCTCAGCTGCCAAAGCATCTAATGCAGCCTCCATGTCCACAGCTACTCCTGCCATAGCCTCGCTATCTCACACGGAGGAGTCAGCTGAATTGTTTGACTACAATGACAGTGACATGCTGCTTGAGGATGTGCAGCAAGTACAGTGCTCTGATTCAATCACTGAGGTTGAGGAAGGGAGTATAATCAACCTAGAGGAAGGGGGTGCCAGTGATGACACACAAATAACTGGCACTCATGTTGCCCCAGCAGCTGCAGCATACTGCCAAGTTGGCTCCAGTGATGAGGAGATAGGGGGTGAAGATGACATTGATGAGGAGGTCACTGACTCCGCCTGGGTGCCAGATCGAACAGAGGAATCAAGTGAGGAGGAGGGGGAGGAGGAGGAGGCACAGCAAACACGAGGCACAACATCCTCTATGACCAACCGTAGCACTAGCCAGTCCAAGGCATCAGATGTCAGAGCTGCTCCGGTGCAGAGCGCTGTTGTCTCAAAGCACACAAGCAGGAACTCTGCTGTCTGCTCGTTAAGAAATGTGCAGCAGACCCCACCATTGCTATTTGTAATCTATGTCAGATGAGGCTTAAGCGTGGGAAAGACACCAGACACTTGGGTACCACGTGCTTGAGGTGACATATGACCTCCTGCCACACATCCCGTTGGCGCAAAACTTTGCGTAGGTCCTCCTCCTCCTCATCTCTCTCTACCCCCACTGTATGTCCTGCCATGTCATTGCCTACAACCTCCACTGACAGGGATGATGCTACAGTAATGGATGTACCAGGTCCTTCCTCACAATGTGACAGCATCCCATCAGCTGAAGATTTACGCAGTCAGATTACATTGCCATGGCTGCTGCAGCGTATGAAAAAATATAGTCCCAACCATACCCAAGCACAGCGTCTAAATGCCAGCTTAGCAAAATTACTCGCATTGCAGCAGCTGCTGCCTTTCCAGCTGGTGGACTCTGCTCCCTTCCGTGAATTTGCTGAATGTGCTGTACCACAGTGGCAGGTTCCAAAATGCCATTACTTTTCACGCAAGGCCATTCCAGCACTATACCAGCACGTGGTAGACAATGTTATCGAGTCATTGGGAAAGGCAGTCAGCAGCAAGGTGCATGTGACTTTAGACACGTGGTCCAGCAAGCATGGACAGGGTCGTTACATTTCCTTCATGGCACACTGGGTAACTTTGATTGCAGCTGGGAGGGATCCAAGACGGGGCTCTGTGCTGGAGCTTGTTCATCCACCACGCTTCCAGAAAGCTGCTTGTATGAGGTCTGTCTGCTCCACCACCACCACCTCTCCCTCTTCCTCCATCTCCTTCTCCTTCTGTGTCTCTGGCGAAGTGGCAGTTAAACCGACACCTGACAGGGTCTATGCAATGGCTCAAGCAAAAAGAAGCCATACTGTGCTTGAGCTAGTTTGTTTAGGGGACGGGAGCCACACCGGGCCAGAAATTCTGTAAGCTCTGCAGGGCCAGGTGCCTAGATGGTTAACACCATGCCAGCTTCAGCTGAGAATGATCGTCTGTGATAATGGCAGCAACCTTCTCTCTGCCCTACGCAAGGGTAAATTGACGTATGTACCATGCCTAGCACACATCCTAAATCTAGTGGTAAAGTGTTTCCTAACCAAGTACCCAGGGCTGGCAAAGCTTCTCAGCCAGGCCACAAAAGTCTGCAGCCACTTCAGACAGTCATTCCCAGCAAGCGTTCGCCTGGCAGAAATTCAAAGAGAATTCCACCTTCCCACAAACCATCTGATCTGTGACATGCCCACCAGGTGGAACTCGACATTAGCAATGCTGCAGCGTCTGCACAAGCAGCAGAGGGCCATCAACGAGTACCTGTGTTAGTATGGCACAAGGACAGGTTCAGGTCAACTTGGTTTTTTTTCCCCCCGCAGTGGCTGATGATCAAGGATGCATGCACTGTACTGTCACCATTTGAGGAGGCAACGAGAATGGTGAGCAGGGACAGTGCATGCATCAGTGACATAATTCCTTTAGTGTTCCTGCTGGAGCACACTCTGCGGGGAATTATAGATGTGGCTCTAGAGGCAGAGCAGCGGGAGGAAGAGGAGGCCTTCCCTAGCTATGAAGGCCCCAGTCTTTCCGCAGACAGCATTCCAGTGGGTCCTACTCAGATCAGACAGGAGGAGGATGAGGAGGAGGAATATTTAAGTAGTGGGGGCATTGAAGGTGGGGATTCCTCAAGGGAGGGTTTTGTGTGCCCAGAAACACAAGGGCTAGTGTGTGGCTGGGAGGAGGAAGTGCACGATGGGCTCATCCTCATTGACCAGGAAGACTCGGAAGTTAATGCCACCTCCAACCTACGCTGCATGGGCTCCCTTATAATGCAAAGCCTGCTAAAGGACCCCAGGATTTGTGCTATCAAGGAGAGGGATCATTACTGGTTGGCAACCCTTCTTGATCCACGATACAAGGGTAAAGTTGCAGAGCTCATCCTGCCCGCACAGGTTTTGTCACAGACAAAAGAGTGCGTCTGTCCACCGACTCTGTAGACCGGCTGACATTTATAAAAATGAATCAGTCCTGGATCAGCAGCTATCAATCCCCTGATGCTGAAGTAAGGGAATAGATCGGGGATGTCTTCTGCATTCACAAAACCTCCAGCACTGAACTCTTCCACAATACCACAAAAGGGTTACAGTGTGAAGGCACTTGCTGCCATGAAAGGCACAATATTTGGCTGCACTGATGCCTGTGCAACATTTATATCATTTTAATTTTTTGATCCGCAGGGTCCAACCATGCACTTTTCCACAATACTACAGAGGGTTTACTGTATGATAGTACTTGCTGGCCTGGCAGTCTGGCACCAAAAGCACAATATCTGGGTGCACTGACACCTTTAACAGATGCTGCATATCTTTTTAATATAGGACCGCAAGGTCCACCCCTGCATTCTTGCACAATACTACAGAGGGGTTACTGTATGATAGTACTTGCAGGCCTGGCACTAAAAGCACAATATTTGGGTGCACTGCCACTGACGCCTGTATCAGATTCATATCCTCAGAGGAGTTACAGTGTGACGGCACTGTTGCCGACGCTAAAGGCCCAATTTTAAAGCATCTATTCTTACTTTCATCCAAAGCCTGCATAAGTTTCACAATAATTTAGCCAAAAAATCATTAAACTTTTTGTACGTGTCTGAAAATGTCTCCTCTTTTCATACAGACTGCTGCCCCAAGCAGTTGTTTATGGATAGATTAAAGGAAAATCATTTACCGTCTTTTGAAACGTAATTTTTTTGTTTTCAAGTGTTTCTATACATCCTAGAAATCCGCCACTTCATGGGCAGGTTATGGGAACCTCCTAGGCACGATATTTGAAGGAATTTTTCGTTTTTATTTTTAACCCTTATTTCATGGAAAACTCACTGTCCCTTTAAAAACTTTTTTTTAAAACTTTTTGTCCTTGTTTCCTGTCCCCCAGGGCACTACCCGGACCCCCATACACCTCTTATGGCAAATATCTAGCATATATGTCCTCTTGGAGGGCACTCTAAAAATCGAATTTTCAGCCCTATTGACTTGTATTGAGTTCGAGTTCGCATTCGAACATTTGGAAAATTCAGGTTCGAAAACGAACCGAACTCGGGGGTGTTCGGCTCATCCCTACTGGTAAACAGTGGTTATTTAGAATATGGAGGAGATCTGTAGCGGTGGAGACTTTGGTACGGTGAAGGCTTTGGCACGGTGGATGCTTTGGCAGGGTGGAAGCTTTGACACAGTGGAAGCTTTGACACAGTGGAAGCTTTGACACAGAGGAGTCCTTAGTGAAAGGTAAAATCCTTAATTTCTATACGGACCTGGGTAGACGTAATACTGGTCTGGCAAGATACAAACGCTTGGCAAAGGCGGAGGTCTGTTAGGGGTGAAGACCTATTAACAGACTAGAGTCTTGAGGAGCTTCTGGATGCAGTGGCGTAGCGTGGGGGGGGGGCTGGGGGGGCCCGTGGCCCTGGGCGCAGTTTTGTTAGGGAGTGCCTGCCCGGTCCTGAAGAGTCCATCCTGTTGAAGGTGATGCGGCTGCGTGCAGGCGCAGCCGGTCACGTGGTCCGGCTAATCAGGTGGTACTGAGTCTCTGTACCACCTGACTGGCCGGACCGCGTGACCTGCGCACGCACGCAGCCGCATCACCTTCAACAGGACGGACTCTTCAGGACCGGGCAGGCACTCCCGCGCTGCCCGGCATCTGGGTCCCCTCAACCACTGCCGGAGCTGGAGCAATATCCAGGTGAGAGCTGGGCAAATCCATGTGTGAGCTGGGGCAAATCCATGAGCTGGGCAAATCCATGCGCTGGGGGCAATATCCACGTGAGAGCTGGGGCAATATCCATGTGAGAGCTGGGGCAATATCCATGTGAGAGCTGGGGCAATATCGATAACGTGTCCACAGGTGGGGGGGGGCGCACAATTCTTGGCTTGCCCCGGGTGCTGACAACCCACGCTACGCCACTGTCTGGATGCACACCTTAGCTGATGATTTCTCATACAATGTTGAAGCAAGGATAAATGGGTGTGTTCTCCTTATAAAAGAACTGAGGCTTGGCTTCATACAAGTGCATTTGGATTCTCAATAAAGGGCTATGGTTAGCAAGAGTGGACTCCCAGAGGCCAGCCGTGGGATCTGTGGATATGCTTCATACATATGTTTGGGTTGTCAGTTCATTAGGTAGTCTTACCAGCTCGGGCACGGTTTCTATGGTGCAGTTTACGTGGACTCCGGGTTAGCAGATTACACATATATAGGCAGGCACTCAATGGTATCCTATTAAAAAGAAAAAAAAACATTTTTTAGACCCTAATTTCTAACCCTGAACCTAATACTTATTTCTAACCCTAAAATCAGAATGCAGAATTCGGGCACATTGGAAACAAAGTTCAATATGGTAAAATCTGAATTGGGGTGTTATTTTTAAAGATGCTTTTTTAAAGTTGTCTTTTTTTAAGTAATGTTTTTAAAGTGTCTTCTCTATAGTAAACCGTGCTCAGTCACTAGCAGTTTTTTTTATTATTATTATTGCAGGTTGTTCATAAAAGGCCTAATTTTAAAATGCATCTAAAACTTCCAACTTTTGCCAATAAGATTGACAAACGTTAGTTAAAATCTCATAAAAGAGGACAGAAACAAATTTCAAAACAGGCAAGGTTATTTTTTAACTTCACACTCAGCTTACATCATTCAGAGTTATTAAAATTCCTGTGTTCTGTTAATGCTTAGTAAAGAATTCTATTGTCAATGAAAGACTCATATCATTAGGGAAGAATGCAATAACAGTTGTTTCCTATACGTAATCAGCTGTGGCTTCTATTGAGAGAAACATTCTTAAGCGTGAAAGGATCAATTACTGAAAGTTAATACCTTACCTGTTCAATTACATCCATTTCTCATTGCAAATCTCATATCTTTGCTATGCCTTTGTTTTCATGTTTTTTCAAACATGTACAGCTCGGTTATTGAATGATGTAACATTGATGTCTATTAATATTCTCGTCATTTGATAAGGAAAGCCTGTATTATCCTCTTGTGACAGATCTCAGAACACCGACAGGGTCACATCTGTCATTGCCACTTCCTTGCAGGACCCCCTGTGTTCTCCGCAGGCAGATGCCTGTGTCCCCCTCCAGTCCTCAGACGAAGCTCAAGCACCGGGACCCGTAGTGAGCCTGCTAGCATCCCCCAGAAATAATACGATGCTGTATATCTGGAGGTTTCCAGTGTCAGAATGGAACAGAGCAGACTGAACACCTTTATTGAATATATATATATATATATATATATATATATATACAGTTCCAGGAGGAGCTACAGACAATGGAGAACCTCACCCTGCACCCCCCAGCCTCAAGTGAACCAGACATGTCCAGACATGAAACACTATGGTGTCATATAAATGCATCAGAGTGCCTGAATACATTAGATAACAGAGTAGAAGTCACATAACCATTACCATTGTAACAGTAATCAGATAATGGGGCAGCGTTTGCCTAGCAAGACAGATTGACAAAGACTACTCAAACATAAACAGATATTAACACATTCCTGAGACAGGGTAGACTGGAAGGCTAATCCTCTCAACAGATAACTGATACACATGGACCATACGATAGACAGACAATAACATTATTCTTACACAATTCAGATTATACAAACATTCTGTACATAAGGGAGGCCAATAAAATGATATAGGACATCTGGCCTGCACCCTACAAATATGCCTCTAGGTCCATGCACCCCAAGTCCAAAGTGACTTACGTCACACCCCTCTACTACCAATATTGACTATTCTCGATCTGCAAGGCACCACCTGGTGCCCCAATTTTGAGTAGAATCGATAAGGTGTTCCACAGGAGCAAGGCAAAATATTTTAATTTATTGTAAAAAAATTAATTTGCATTTGGACTCCAGAATATTCCCCTAAAGCAGTGTTTCCCAAACCTGTCCTCAGGACCCGTTGACAGGTAAGGTTTGCCAGATATTTGGAGCACAGCACAGGTGATATGATTTGCTCTTCAGTGATCGCAGGATTCAGTCTCGTTTACGCCAAGGTGATCTGTAAAATTTGGCCTGTTAGAGGGTCCTGAGGATAGGTTTGGGAAACACTGCCCTAAAGTTTTCGCACAGTGGGTATGATGCCCGAGGTAATAGTACTTTTTAAACCCAGCTAGGGAATGTGTCTAAATGATATTCACCCAACTGATTCCGCACTGAGACCAGAACTGCAGTAACTCCTTCTCGTCACCAGATGATGACATCTACCTGTCACTTAATTTATTACAGTAAGGAATACATTGGGCATTGGGAATATTCCTTACTGTATGATTAATTGGAAGTGATTTTCCCCCAAAAAATACTGGTTCCTGGCAGAGGTTTCCTGGAACTATATACAGGTTGGGGGTCAAATCTTTTCTTACTGAGAGAGGACTGAAAAATGGTGCCGTCCTCTCTCTGGACCTTTCAGAAAAGAAAATAAGAAAACAGCTGCATCCTAATAAAGATATTGAAGATCTTTGGATCAAAACGTCTATTTGACTTGTAGTGTATACCTTACAGTATATCACTCAGATGAAGTGCATCTTAGCAGTGCAGATGTAACTTCCAAGAAGTGCAAAGTGCTAATGCAATGATTGAAACATGCAGTGCTACAAAGTGCAAATACAACAATAAAGTGCAAAATAGTGCAAATACATCAATAATGCAAATAAGAATATGTCCAAAGTCCAATTGTTAGCATCCAAATGCAGGAAGTGAAGAGGACCGTATGCCAATGTCCAATGCGTACTAAAATTCGGTGTCCTTGTCATTCACTTCCAAAATCCCTAAGTGAATGGGTTTGTGCAACAAAAGTGCTCAGAAGTTCATCAATATTACCCTTTTCCACAAAAGGATGGGTCAAAAGCTCTTGATGTAAGGGTTCCTCCTACGGTCCCAATATGCTCCGTAATAAACAGGAGATAAGAAGAGAGAAGCGGGTGATAGTGCAAATAACGTCTGTGCAAGTTAGGCAGCGTATATAATAATAATAATAATAAATGAACACTTACAAATTCCAGAGCCTCTTAAATCCAGACTCTGGAGTGAAGCGCCTCGTGCCAAATATAGAGTGGTCACTTCCCTTCTTTATAGCGCTGTCAGTGCTTCAGACAGGGGAACACAAAAGGAGAGAGCAGAGAGACAGCGCTCTCATAGCACAGTGTCAACCGATAATTTGGTAGTGTAATGAAATAGGTCACACTCACCAATTCAGGAGCCTTAGCAATCCAGGCTCAACTATTGTGCATGCGGTGCTTCTTGTCAGTGAGCGCCTGGACCTCTTTAGCTGCTCCTTTCTCAGTTAGGCTGTCGTCATCTGGGTCTGCACTGTATAACTTCTGAGCTTACCAGAGTTATGTGGATAATTGTTGGGTAAATATAATGGAAATAAATGGACCTTGATAATGCACAAAAAGAATCGATTTATTGTGGTACAATATAAAAAATGGTCAATAAAACCAAGGGTACATAAAATGTGTAAAAATGAGGGCGTAAGGTGTATTGAGACGCGTTTCGGCGCTATCAGCGCCTTCCTCAGTCAATATATGGTTAAAACAAGAAAAAAGGGGGGGATCTGAGGCTGTTCATGTGTCTCCTTTTATTTAGAAGACATTCAATTCAGCCCTCAGCGCATTGCGCGCTACTCGCGATCGACTTCCGGGTTCGTGTGGCGTAGCGGTCACGTGGTACCGATCGCGTCATCAGTCTGCGTTGCGGCCATCTTAGATTTGCGTTCCACCGCTTGTTTGCGTTCCACTTGGTGGATTGCTATGCCAGCTGTTGCTGCACAGTGATTAAAAGTTCATAGTAAATCCGATATTTATACTGGCTCAAATTAAGTTCATAATAGAACTGCTTGGATGTGTAGATAATTCCGAAGTCAAGGGTGGTTAATATTTTGGTAATTTCTAAAAATCTTCCCTTTTAAAAGGCGCATATTGTTATATTGTTACATTCTATGTGAAGGGGATCGGCGTTTCTAGCAGTTTTAAAGCCTATGGTGCTGTGCAAATGTATTGATATTACTGGATTGACTATGTACATCCCTAAAATTGATAAAATTGATAATGAATTGGCTATAAAAACCCTAAATTAGATTAATATTCTAGCTATGTATAAAACCTCTGATAAAAACTAAAAGTCTAGCGGATAAAATATACTGAAGCCGTCTGTTGGTTTTGAATGGGATGTGTATTTTTTTTTATACATAGCTAGAATATTAATCTAATTTAGGGTTTTTATAGCCGATCCATTATCAATTTTATCAATTTTAGGGATGTACATAGTCAATCCAGTAATATCAATACATTTGCACATACCATAGGCTTTACATCTGCACTGCTAAGATGCACTTCATCTGAGTGATATAAGGTATACACTATAAGTCAAATAGACGGTTTGATCCAAAGATCTTCAATATCAATATTAATTGCGCCACTAGGAAAACCCCCCACCCTTTCTCGATTGTAATTTGCACACCCTCTCGAGAGTCTGTGCTATCTTCTAGTTGGCAGCACATACTAATCCCAAACTATTTATATCTAGATAGGAGCGCCCCCACCGATAACCCCCTTCATATTTTGCATCCTAATAAAGATTTGTTCTAAAAATACAAAAAAAGTGAAAGAAATATAAAAGGAGCAGGCGGATTGATTGAAATAGAAGATTAAATGAACGACCAATGATATGGCAAACATTTTCTTTGATAAATCTACTGGAGTTGGAATAAACCAACTACAACTTTTCGTTTAATATCTTAAACTATTCTCCTTAAGAATAAGCAAAAATTAAACTGGAAAAATAGCAGCTATAACTGTGGGATAAGACTTGGCTATGGATTAATTCCAAGAGCTTTATATGAGCTCCCACTTTTGTGCATGCCAATACACACTCCATGTTGGCATGATAAATCAAAATATTAAAGTTAGCATGTTCTGGAAACAAAAAAACAGTATCGTTTATCTATGCTTGTCATAAAAATAATGTTTCACAGAATAGAAAATTCACAAATATGAAAATTTACCATTATCCGCTAGTAATAGACTCCAGGAAGAATTTAGATTTGATTGCATTGCCGTATTGTTTGTACTTAATCGTCTACAAGAAAATGATTGTCAAGGACAGCGGTAACCACATAAATAACTGTGGGAAAAAGATTTGGGTGGTCCATTGCATCATGTAGCTTGGGAGGAGATATGAAAGCATCATTCCAAGGACTCCCTCGGTGAATTAATTAGGGAAAATTTGTTCTAAGTATTTACAAGATTCCATATGGCAACATAAAAAAACATCATGATATTTATCTCTCCGTCAGCACCTCCCACTCACTGGGCAGAAAACAACAAGGTTGACGCACAAATATCATACTTAAAGACGGTTGCCAAAAATTACAGAATTCTGGAAGATACTCAAAAAAACTCTAACTTTATATGCAAGATATTCCAAACAGGGATGCGCTTATCAAATCAACAAATAGGATAATAAAATTAAATATACAATGCGGCAATTTAGCACATGAGCTAAATATGCCTCTTAGGACTCTTACAAATATTTATAATTGCATTTTTTAATCCAATGCAATCATTGCAGACTTTAAATGAACACTATTACACCGTATATGGACTATATTACTACAATCTGAAATATAAGAAATAGACAATGTGTATTCCATAACATGGAGAAGGAATGAAATTATGAAAATGGAAATGTCATACAAATCTTACTGTTTTACGCTCTGAAATGCTTTTCAGATGTTTTCCCGTTTCGATCAACATGAGACAAAACAGATTTAGATCTGACAGTAAACACAAACCTACGAAAACTTGGTTATACTTAGAAAACATATTTCATAACGATAATAAACACTGAAACAAGTCAAACTATATTAACAGTTTGATATTTAGGAATTTTTAATTTAAAAATATCTAGAAAAATATAACTATTACAACAATTTTAACAACAGCTCTTTTGTCTACACACCTAGTTACATAAAATTAATAGGTAAAATCTTGGCATCTTTTCCCAAAGTTGACTAAAATTGTTTATACACAATTAGTAAAGAACCCCCTGTCATATGCTTTAGACATAATTACTAAAGAACCCACCATCAAACAGTTCATACTCAATTAGTAAAGAACCCTCACGCCTGTCAAATGGTATTACTATTCTTTAGTGCTATTCCTGCCATAAGGACTTGTTGGTCATATTTCTTGGCCTAGCATTTCAGAGAGTTCTTATGTTAGTGCTCCCTTTTAAAGAGAACTGGCAGGTTGCTTGCAGAAAACCTGCTATTTAAAAATGTAATGTGCAAACAAAAACAGGGCAGTACATGAATAATTCAAGACACGTTGGGTCCTAGTCCCCTCTTGCCTTTAAGATATCGAGAAGAGTCAAATACAGATCGATTCCAGGCGATATCCCAGTGGCTGGAGAAGTATTCCTCTCTTGCTGCAAGCTTTGCTTGAGACTCAGACATAGTGTCTCCCTACTGTAGATTAGTGTCTTCTATATCGTGTAATCTGCACCTGGCATTAGAAGAAGGCGCTATTCAAATTTAAATTCCAAGCCCTTGGGGGGCGTGGCCGGACGTTGCAGCGCGTGGTCGCATGTGAGGTGAGCTCCTGTGACTGGCGCTAAACTTTCAATACCTGCGGCTAAATTACAGCAACCCCGGGGCTGAAATTTCACCCACAGCTGGGTGACATCTCCTGGCTCCCAGATGGTGCCCCCTAAGGCGCAACGAGCGCTGGAACCGGCAAAATCGGCGAAAAAAGACCGTGTTCGTGAGGCCCAAGATGGCGGATCTCCCTCCTCTGTTTCTTCTTTCACAATGGAAGCGGCTATCGCAGGCCCACCCTGCATGTCTGACACCTTACCACCTTCAGAAAGCAGACTTCATGCCATGCTGCAAGAACTTCGATCTACTATACAAACGGATATTAAAGAGGCGCTGCAGGAGCTGAGGCGCGATGTACAAGACCTGGGTGAGAGGACAGACTCTTTGGAGGCTAAGACAGACGACTTATGTTTGGCCCATAACGATTTAGTGGACCGTCATATAGCTTTGCAGACTGCACATGACACCATGGCAACGAAATTGGCCGATTTGGAAGACCGTTCGCGGCGTAACAATGTACGGATCCGGGGCATTCCAGAGGCAGTAACCCCTGCTGATCCTCAGCCTTATATTATGGAACTTTTCCAGATCCTGGTACCAATGTACTCGTCACAGGATTTCCTGATGGACCGGGCACACAGACTGCCACGCGCCAAGAACCTGCCGCCCTCAGCTTCTAGAGATGTTCTAGTCCGGGTGCACTTTTTCCATGTTAAAGAAGCGTTAATGAGAGCATCACGGAAATCTATGCCTCTGCCTTCTCCGTATGCCGAAGTTTCTTTTTACGCAGACCTATCAACGGCTACCATGTCTAAAAGAAGGGAATTTTCATCTTTCACGAAAATTCTACGTGACCACAACATGGCGTATCGATGGGGATTTCCCACAAAGATCTTGTTATGGCGGGAGGGAGTCTTGCACGTTATCCCGGATCCCCTCACTGGCATGTGTTCGCTGATGGAATGGAAAGTCGTGTCTGAGTTTACTCCTCCCCGGGAGGAATCATCTTCGCCGCTGAAAGTTTCTCCGGAGTGGCATCGGGTCCGGCCAAAATGAGGAGCTCTGGCCCTGCGCTATCCAGCACCTGGGCGTGCTTCTATTGCTTCGCCATGTCGCTTCCCGTCTTCTTGGGCGTCAGAACTCCTTCACGGAAGCCGGACTGACCCTTTTTTGACCCACCTCAATTGGGCGCTCCTGGGGGCCTGTTCTGTTCTTTTATTCGGCAAGCCCCGAGGCCTTCCAATGGCCTGTAAATTGGCGCGGTCCTTCTCAGGTAGAGTTGGGACTGTTGTTTCCCCTACTGGAGTTTTTCTTGACCGTGTTTTCTTCCCTACTTATACCAATCTGCTGTGTTGATTGACTCCACTCAGCTGCGCTCATGGAGTGCAGTTTTTTTTTTCTGAAGTTTGGTCGGGTTTTTTTTCTTTTCCCTTTTCTTTTTCTTTTTGTTTCTTTTTGGTTCGACCTATGTATGTAATGTATGTATTGTTTGTTTGTTTGGTAAGCACTATGATATACGGTTCCAGGTGCTATTATGTGCAGGAGAGTCCCTAAATTTTCCCGAGGAGGTTGTCTTCACTGTCCGCTGTGAGATCTAGAGGGTTGGGCGTAACCACAAATGAGTAAACCTCAATTCCAGATTTATTCCTTAAATGTTAGGGGCTTGAACACTCCGTACAAACGCCATGCTTTATTTCGTGACCTGCATAAATCTCAACCGGCTATTGTATGTTTGCAAGAGACTCATTTTTGTAAGAGGCGTCCGCCGTTTTTGAAATCGCGTCTGTACACTGAGGCCTACCACTCCACTGCTCTGACAAAGTCCAAAGGGGTCTCGATCCTGTTTCATAGAGACTGGACCTTTGTGTGTTCGGCTCGGTATGTGGATCCGGTGGGTCGCCTCGTGATTCTTGTGGGCACGCTGAACGAATTACCAATCACTATTGCTAACCTATATCTCCCTAATGATAATCCGGTTTCTTATCTGCGGAAAGCTTTTGGTAGAGTGAAAAAAATGTCTAGTGGTACGATGTTCCTATGTGGGGACTTTAACTGCACTCCTGACCCCGAAGTTGACACTCAGACGAGCCAACCCCGACCCCATTCCCGCTCCCCCCGCCCTCTAGTAAACAACTACGGGAATTCATGCATTCGTTTGACCTATATGATACTTGGAGGATATGTCACCCCAATACACGTGATTACACATATTTTTCTCATGTCTACTCCTCATATAGTAGAATTGACTTGTGTTTGATACATAGCTCAGCTTTGTCTCGTCTCCTGGAGGCGACCATTGGCATCATTACGTGGTCTGATCATGCTCCGCTTACGCTTACTTTTGAGGCTGTTTTTCCACCGAGGGGTATGGGGAATTGGAGACTCAATGACTCACTCATTGTAAATAGAGAGGACGTGACAACAACGCTACAACTCCTTCAGGAGTATTTCACGACGAACGTAACTGGGGACGTTGCAACAGCGTCGGTTTGGTTGGCCCACAAAGCTGTTATGCGAGGACATTTTACTCTTCGAGTATCGGCCTCTACAGCCACTGCGCCGCGACGTAACGGAGGGTTGGGTTTTTTGGATTTACAATCGTACTACAAAGCAGCCTTACTAGCCCAACTGTTGTCGTCAATGCATCTCAAAGAATCACCTCTATGGTTACAGTTGGAGAATGCCATGATTTTCCCATATAAACTTCATGACCTGTTGTGGCTTCCATTCCTTCCTAGGAATAGTACCATGGGTCTACTACCCACCTCGATGCTCTCCCTCATGTCCTGGCGCCAGTGGGGTCGTCCGTTGGTACGGCCTTATGATTTATTATGTCTCGCCCCGCTTAGAGTTCTGTGTCGCTATATTCCAGACTTAAATTTAGATTCTTGGTTTTTGCGCGGCTTGACGCATGTGTGGCAGCTCTTTACACCCCACTCCCTGAAACCCTTTCCCGACTTGGTACAGGAGTTTGCCATCCCATTGAGTGACTGTTTTACATACCTACGTGTGAAGCACGCTTTACACCAGAAGGGCCTGACCTCCTTCACGCCTACGAACCTTTCAGCTTTTCACAAATTGTGTATGGGGAAGAAATGTCAAATGAAACCACTATCTCTCTGTTACAACAGCCTCCTAACCCCGACCCCACCTAAAAAATTACCCTATATGGTTAAGTGGGAAAAAGATTTAGCTTTCACGCTTTCCATAGATGACTGGTCATACGCCATGGACACAATATACAAATATTCTAGAAGCACCAATATACGTGAGGCCCATATCAAATTACTGTGCAGATGGTATTTAACACCAACCCGATTGGCCCATATCTCGGGGACTACCGGCTTCTGCTGGAGATGCCTTACCGGCCTCGGTTCCCTACTGCATACCTTTTGGTTATGTCCCGCACTAGGGGGTTATTGGGTAAAAATAAGCAGACTGATTTCTCACTGCACTTCACTAATACTCCCACTATGCCCGAAAATGTACCTCTTACATATTATACCCATTACTATTCAGATCCGTCACAGGAGGTTTATCTCTATGGTACTGGGGACAGCAAAAACGGTTATAGCGAGACATTGGCTTTCCTCACTATGTCCCTCTATGAAAGAAGTTATGATTGCTCTCGAAAGTGTCTTTAAATATGAAGAAATGTTCCACACCGCGAATAACTCAATGTGCCAGTTTTATGATACATGGGAGGGGTTGTCAGGAATGGCACCGGGGTGGCACCGCAGGTTCAGGGAGTCTAAGCCCAGGATGCAGGGATGCTCTGAAGGTACCTTGGTTAGGCTGATGTTATGATCCGAGGTGTGGTACAATGGGGTTTATCCAAGAGAATTGTCAGCAGGTGATCCTAGGTCGAGGGACTGGTACAGCGGGATAGTCGTTGAAGCAAGCGGGGGTCTGATACACAGTAAGTCTTTAACAATAGTTCAGCGATGTTTGCAGGATAGACTTGCAATGCGAAGCCATGGTAGAAAGGTGGGAGTGTCTCTTTATTTGCAAGCAGGAGGGTGTGGTGTGTGTGGTGCTTGTGCTTTTACTGTTTAACCCCTCTCCTTGCTGGATTGGAACGGGGGCAGCACTTTACATGTGCTGCCTGAGCAAGGAATGTGATCCTGGGGTGGTCAGCGATGGGGATCCTGACAGGGGTGGAGGGTGTTTGTCGAGTCTGGAACCTTGATATAAGATACTTTACCGTGTACGACTGTAGTGCTACCGTGTTCTGTGTTTTATGTTAGTTTAGGATTTTATCTGTTTTTGGAAAATGGAGTCCGCACAAATGACCCTTTATCGGATAATATTGATACTTCATTTGAATTGTCTATTGTCAATGATAGGAATTTATGTCCTTTACCTTTGAAGTTTCATCCTTTTTGCAATGTTGTACCATTCTATGTGTGAACTCCAATAAAAACTTTTATATTCAAAAAAAAAAAAATTCCAAGCCCTTAAACCTGGTGTTAAGAGATTTTGAAAAATCACTTAACTCACTAAAATAAGAGTAAAAAAAATCCCACACTTAACTCTCATCCCACGGTGGAAAGGGCAGCGCTATCTGCCACTTTCTCTCGCTGCTTGAAGCAGGAGACTGGAAACAAAAAGTTCCAAGTGTTGCTCCACAGTTCACCCATGGCTTCTTTGCGATTCAGTTAGTGAGCGCTTGGCAGGTTCCATGGAGTCCTTTGGACTACAGGATCTACCAGCGGCAGTCATACATGTCTCATTCCTCGGTGGGTGCAGGTCGTCCAGGTGTACGCCATCTTTTCTCCACTGCTCAGCCGATTTATGCTTTGGAGGTTTCCCAAGTGTGTACTTTAGCTCTTTCTAATATGTCCACGGAAACACTTGAAGTGGCTCATAATTCATGCTGAGCTGAAGACGCTTATCCATCAACGTTGCTTTGATTTCACACATTCTGATGCTCACACACGCTTCACAACCAATCATCTCTTAGGCAGGGCTTTTTAAACCAGCCCATGGATTAACTCTGGGCCCTGTTGTGATTTCTTGTATTTGCCTTAGCACGCTTTTTTCTGTATATTTGGTATTACGGGTATTGACCTTGCGGCTCTGTTATTGACCCTGATGTATTCTCTTCGTTCCTGAACTTGGATTCTCTGAATCTGTGTCCCAACCTCAGCTTGTTGTAACAAATATGGTGCGCTTTCTATCCCGAAACTGGACTGTATGATAACCTGCTTTGTGTTACGACTTCTGACCATATTATCATATATTGTTGTACATTAATTTATTATGCTTTATTTATAGAGTGCCATGATATTCCGCATTGCTGAAAAATGGGTACAATATAGACCGGGTCACAATACATTGAGGCAGGACAACATTTGACAAATCATCAAAGGGGGAAGTGAGGCCACTATTCTTGTAGGGTTGGAGGATGAATAACAGAAGGGGAGGACTGCAAGGTGAGGGTGATGCCACTGGTTGGAGAATGATGTGTATCAGTGAGTCAAGTGGTAGGCTTCCCTGAACAGGAATTATTATTAGTTACCATAGCTTATCACATATTTTTATTGCTCCAGCCTTGAACCTTGCTTTTGTATAGTTTAATCTATTTCTAGCCTAGTTACTGCCACTCTACTCAAGGTTGTTCTTATATTTGTGGGTCTTAACTGCATGTTGGGCCTTTACTCCTGATAAGGTGCGAGTTGATATGGGATGTATAATGACACTGGAGACTCTCCTTGCAATATGGTCGACTCTCATCAAAATCACAACACTCTTTAGAGAATGTAGACAAATAAATCACAAAGCTTTTGTAGAACGCATATAACATAAATGAAAAAAGCTGATTTTCATTGTGAGCATCGGATCCAGAATAAATTCACACACTTCTGTACTTCATGCAAAAAAACAAACACACAGAAAACAAGGTAAGAAAAAAGGTTGGCCTTCTTCACACGGAGAACGCAAGTTTAATCTATATATAAATTCTTGAACTAAAAATAAAAATAACCGTTGCTTCAGTGCACTTTTGAATGGTCCGGAATGACAAATGTCGACAGTCTCCTCAATATCCTTACAGCCAAACAATATTTCTGCCAAACATATTGTGTTTCAGTGTCTCGTTCAAGCTTCATGTTGTTTGACAGGACTATTTTACGTGTCCAATAACCTGCATTTTCTTCTTATGTAATGTGTCTTTTGTCTATACATAAGCTTAACTACATTAGTTACCTGAACTGATAAGTGATGGCTTCAAGATTCATGCACGCACGGTGCTGGGAAAAATTCATATTATGTACGTTTTCTTTGCTATATGTGAATACGTCATCTACTGTACGGCAATAAACATATCCTGTATGCAACCTCTGTTGTAAAAGGTGCATTTTAATTACATTTTAATGAAAAACATTTTTGTGTAATGTGGAATGCTGTACTGTTTATATCTAGCAATGTTTAATATAACTGTAAACCACTTGAACATCACAGGCATGGTCCATAAATCCTTTAAATAAACATTAAACAATAACCCCTCTCTGTGCTCTGCAATAGAGCAGCAAAGAAAAAAAAGAAAGAAAAAAACATATACATACACACATCATTCATTGATTATGACTAAAATTGCAACTATGTTCAATTAGTGTATCTTAAAAATGAACTCAAGAAAAAAATACTTTAGACCACCCAGGTTATTTGAAATATTGTTCCTTTGCTACTGCATTTTAAGCTTCATTTGAGGAATGACCTTTACATGATTAATTACAGTACATGCTCACCGAGGCGTATCTAGAAGCTACAAGAGGACTTCTACAATCTGCTACTAAAGCAAAAACAGTACGTACAACCAGGGCTGGCACTATTTACCCGAACGATAGTAGAAACATCCAAAGCAGGCATTCAACACCTAAAGATTAGGAATACATTGGAAATGCTCATAGTTGATTGATGATCCTGCCCATGGTTTGGATTCAGTAAAACTCTCCAGACAAGCAAGGAGCCTCTCCCAACTGGGACAAGCAGCCATCGAACATCAACAAACCTTTGCTTAAATGAATTTTCAAAGAACCTCTCAATTGGGTGTTACCAGAAAATTCACTTTAAGCTGCAAGAATATAAAAAAATCTCATGGTCACACACTGTGCATTTAGAACTTGAGTGTTCTTGGAGAGATCTGGAAATCATAGCTCAGGATGGTTGTGCGTTAATTTAATATACAGTATATGCACCTGAAATGCAGTTTCACACTTACAAATTAGTGGCAGCAAGTCTCAGTCAGGGTACCCACTTTCCTGATTGGCACCCTCTGAATCTAAAGTTCTAAACTACAAAATAAAACTTCAGAGACACACTACGCTTGTTACTATATATCTATCAAACCTACTGGATATCAATAACTTTAAAGACAACATAAAACCCGATTCCAACCGGGACGATACACTTATATCTGGAAGCGTTAGTGAAAATTGTCCCACATGTTAGCTTAAAATCATCCCGAGCAATTACAACCAAGACACAAGTCCTGCTTGAGCCTCGGTTGTTGTGCGAGCTTACTCTAAATTCATGTCTCCTATACTTTGTATTTGAGACATGAATTTGTGCATCCCTACAGGAGAATGAACTCTTCCAACATAACCCGGTCTCCTCTAAACCAGACAGTATTCCGTAAATGAATACCAATTTTTAAACCTTGGTGGTAAATGATTTTCCTTTTGCAAAATCACATAATACCTAAATGTAAAATATCTCAAAAAATCTCATACTCACTTTTGATCTCACGGTGCAGAGGGCAATGCATACACCGCTGGACGTATCAACTTGCACAGATTTTCTCTATTACCGTCTCCCTGTTTGTGCCTTGGTTAGAATCGGCCCATAGTATCCAGTGTCTCTGAAAGCTGACAACAATGATCTATCACCCTTAATGAAAATATGTCTTGTACTGTCACGCCTCACCAATGGCCGTGTCCGTCCTTGCCCATCACCGGCTCCCTCCCTGGGACCGTTGTGGTGCTCCTGTCCCGCACGTCTGGGCCTCCGGTCCTCTGACCCTCACAGCCACCCCCCCAGCACCACATAGCCTCCCGTCTGACACGGCAGCCAGCAGCTGGTGCTGTGGCCTACCGCCATGCAGGATGCCTCACGAGAGGATCTGGCTAAGAAGGCTCCCGAGGATTGGTCTGACTTTTGATAGGTCCGGTGGGCGGGAACAGAGCAGGCCAGGAGCTAGCATGGTCCGCGGAGGAGCTACTAGGCCAGAACCCAATAGGGGAAGGAGGGGCGGATGCTGGCCGGAGACGTGTTTACCACCTAACCCTCTCTGACATTGCTTCAGTATCGTTCCAAAAGTGTTGTAGCAAAGTACATTCGTCCTGATCCCATTGCTCTGCTGAAATTTGACCACTTGCTATCCACCTCGCTTACAAACGTTTGCTGTCAGCCTCGACCTTTGCTACGATTTGACCACTGCTTACGGATCTTCCTTTTGTACCGCGATATATATACCTCCTCTGTGGCCTACTGCACATTGGGTTCCAGCCAATGGCAACAGCAGTGAAATTTCAGTGAAATACCCTGATGTTCGGTGGTTTCATTCGGCAAGTTTAATCACGTGAATCCCATAGGTTTCAATGTTAAAAATATTCCCGTTTTTATACAATATCTATTAAACTGTTTATTCTTTAATTTGCAGCAAAAATACTCTTTATTTATTTTTTAGGATTTTTTAGCCATTTTTCAGGATTTTTTCCGCAATTTTTTTTCAGATTTTTCTTAAATAGTGTTTTTTTCTGTATCAGACCTTTTTATTATTATTCATAGGACCTTATATGTTAATTCCAGACATTTCCGTCCAGTAGTTTTTTTTACAAACAGCGTATCAAATCTTGAAAGTTTCAATCGTTTTTTTTTATTTTTTTACCCCATTCGTCGGCTTGTAGGCTTTTTCCGGCGGCTGGTCGGCGCTGTGTTCGGCAGATCATTGGCTTTTTTCAGACGCGTTCGATGGGTTTGTGGTGGATCATCTGGTACATTTGGCCGGTTTTCTGTGGCGTTTTGTATTGATCGGTTTTTTCAGATCGTATCAGTGGGTTTTCAGTGGGTTTTCAGCGATTTTTTTTTTGGATCTGTTCAGCAGTTTTTCCCTGCTGTCAGGTCCGCCGGCCCTCCGGCGTCAGATGTTTTATATTGTATTAAATGTATTTTAATATCTTGGATGTCCCCCTGCAGCCAATGAGGCAGGCCGGGCTTCAGCTGTGTAAGCAGGCCAGAGAAAGGGCCCGCCACAGCAGCCGGCAAGCGGGACGTACTATTACTTTAAAGCCCTGCTGCTGGCTCAACCCACCCGGCGGCAAAGGGTTAACACCAGCTTCTAGGGGGTATTAAATTTCCCTGGTTTGCACCTGGACATTAAGTTTATTCATGAACTGGAATAGGTTGCTATTCTTGCATTTCTTAACCCCCCTGACAGTTTTCCTGAGTGTGTCTCGGGGTTAAATTTCAACGCTGAGAGCGGTAACCCCGAGACACACTGGGGCTGTATACATCACCTCTCTGTGCGCTCCCTCGCTGATCTCTGCAGTCTCCTCCGGCGATCGCAACCTCGTATTACCTGGATTCCTTCTCTCGAGGAGGGAACCAGGAAGTATGAGGTCGCGATCGCCGGAGGAGGCTGTGGGGGACATCGAAAGAGCGCAGGGAGAGGTGATGTATCCAGCGGCATCCCGAGTGTTGCTCTGGGTTATCACTTCCAACATAGGAATTTAACCCCGAGCCACACTCGGGATACCGCTAGGGGGGCAAAAAAATAAATAGAGCGCTTTTAGACAGGGAATTTTAAAATAAATAGACCACCATGGAGATTAACGACCTGCGTGCCCCATGTTAAGTATAGGGAACTCCATGTACAGTAAGTGAACACGAGAGGCGAGATGCTAAAGTCAGAATGTCTCCTTTTGTGGCAATGTTGCAATAGGATGTAAAAAAATTAAGCTAGTAAAATCTGTGGTTATGTTGTGTGTTTTGAATGCTGAGCATAATGACAGCATTGGAAAAGGGCTAGTTATATTGTGTATGCAAAATCCAATTTTTAATGGGCTACTCAGCCTTTAATAGTGATTCAATGGCTCAATCAAGGCATGGCACCTGGATACAATGTGTAGCACCCATACCTTACAGTGGCAGAAAGCAATCAATGCCAGAATGAGAGGCTAGTAGTTTAAAATGAAAAAGTCTGCGTCCTAATAAATCTAATTGTATTTAACACAGGAAAATGTATGTAACAAAATAGCTTTTTTTCCTGTTCATAGTGTGGCTCCTCACAAAGCACTCTGTGTTAGAAACTGAAAAATTCTAGTTAATAAAACTAGATACGCAGCTGGCTTGAGTAAGCATTAACTATTCTTCTATATAAACAATCCCAGAGATTAAAGCTACCTTTGCTTCCTTTGGTGTTAATCTGTCAGTTTCCCACACATGGATGGCCTTGTGAAATATCTATGATACATTCATGCTTTTTTTTTGTGAGTGCTCACACAGTTTAGATTTTACATTTTTAATGTACAGGGGTGGTCCGCGTCATTCTGGTCCTTGCAGCTAATAGTTTAATGGCTTACCCCACACATTTCTACTATATAAAGAAAGATCAATAGAGAGGTCAGGTCAGATAACAGCATATGTCCATTTTTTTCATAGATATATTACTCACAAAAGCAGATATAGAGTCTAATGGAATAGTAACAAGCATTTAAACCTTCTTTCTTTCTTTTTATTAAACCATTGTGTCTTGGGTGGATTTACATGTGAAAAGTGTGACCAGTGAACTGTAATAA
Source organism: Leptobrachium leishanense (assembly GCA_009667805.1). NCBI lineage: Eukaryota > Metazoa > Chordata > Amphibia > Anura > Megophryidae > Leptobrachium > Leptobrachium leishanense. The sequence goes on along the minus strand of CM019066.1, from coordinate 331,218,152 downwards.
CATAATAAACAATTAAGGCAAATATATTAACCCTTTTGCTGCTGAAGCATTTCACGCCTGTGTGCTGAGCTCATTTTTACCGCTTTCGCTCATCATGTTTAACCGCGTTTTGATGCCTTATTTTAATATGTGACCCAGACATTTTATATATCGTTCTTTCCGGCAGACTCGGCAGATTCATAATATGTCATTATTATATGTATACGTCATGTCCTGTCTGTATATTATAACAAAAAATGCAATAAAATTAGAATTTCAATAATTCACAATGTGTAAAGTGGGTTTTTTTCCACATTTTAACATGCAAGCAATTGCGGTTATATTTTCTATGGGGTGCGCTTGTTAAAAAAATTAGAAATGGGGACTCGTTACATTTTTTTTAGGGAAAATTTTGCTATTTTTAACAAACGCGCCGCATACAAAAATCCTTAGTGCAGCATCATTGTTCACATTATAATTGAAATGGTAACAATATTACTGCATTAACAAAACAAAACTTGTTTATTTTTTTTTTAAATATTTTTTTATTTTTAAATATATTTTTTTTAAAAAAAACCTATTTACATGGTCATGTTTGGTATCATTGGAAAGGCCATGCTCTGGCGGATCTAATGATATCAAACATTAACCCCTAGCTGCCACGGATCGGGAGATAGGGGGTTCATTGTATCCCTCAGGGGGAGTTCCCGGAGGCTTGGCGACATCCAGATGTCGGCCAGCTCTGGGAGAAGATCACGATCCGGCTCCCCAGGGGTTAATGTCAGACACCCTTTGGAAGGGCAGGCTGTGCCCTTCCAAACGATGCCTGTCTTAACCCTGTGGCCCCCGGCGATCGGGAGGGAGAGAGGTCCGAAGGACCTCCCACCTCCCTTTCAGGCTCCTCCTCCGCACACGCAGGCGCCTGAATTAGATGTCATCGAGCCGCCGCCATGACATCTAATGTCCCCGCCGGGGTCCCGGAGTGCTGGGCTGACATCCAAGATGTCAGCCCGCACCGGGGGGACGCAGCAATCGGCCGGAATCCCGGCTGATTGCTGCCTCCTGTGCATGGACGCGCTCAGCGCGTCCATAGCACAGGAGAACCACTTGGCTGGACGCGCTGAGCGCGTCCATAGCAGCCAAGTGGTTAATGTATGTGTATAATGGTTACATATGTATCACATTCACGACCAGGGCCGGATTAAGATAACGATGGGCCTGGAGCTGAATATTTTGGTGGGCTTTTTTTGGAATTTAGTGAAATCAAAACATATTTTAGGTTATTATTAGTGCAGATACGGGTATATCTAACCAAGCAGATACGGGTCTATCTAACCAGATACAGAGTGAGTAAATTTCCATTAACATTTCAATCAGGACATACTTGAAAACGAGAGCAATCTCAATATATCCTTGCTGGTAAAATACTTTGCAAATAAATAAATAAATTTAAAGCATGTAAAATAATTTTTTCCCATTTTATCATCCAAAGCTTTGTGGTTATATATTCTATTAGGAAAGTATTGTTAAAAAAATGTGAAATGGGAACCTGTTACTGCATTTTTCTGAGATTTTTTTTTTTTTAACCAAAAATTTAAAACAATTAAATTATTCCCTTGTGTTTTGGGCATGTTTTTTTTATAAATAATATGACTATCAGGGTTATTCAGAGAGTGGTGAAAAGCAGGAGAATGACTGGAGAATGGAAAATTCTAGGTCAAAATAGCCAATTTGGAAAGCGAGATGAATGTGAGAATTTTTCTGGTTTGGCTATTTCGACCTAGAATTTTCCATTCTCCAGTCATTCTACTGCTTTTCACCGCTCTCTGAATAACCCTGTATGTATAAAACACTGACCTTGTTCCCAGTGTGGGAAATTAAAAGATGAGTAATGGCAGTGGTATTGCTCATTTTATACGTGACAAATTGATAATGCCATCGCTTTGAAACTAAAAATAAATAAATAAATAACCCCCCCGCCTGTTTTCTTTTCTTTTAGATTTTACATGGTCGAGTCACGTTTGGTATCAATGCAAAGGCCAGACTCTGTCCTGTCCAATGACACCTCACTTGACCTTGTGAGGTGTAAAGATTAGTGACACAGGGGTCCAAAGTCCCCCACAGTGCTGTTTGCTGCAGTGCAGTGGTTTAGATTTTTGATGTAACAATTTGTAACAATGAATTGTGCCATCACCTCCACACTTGTTGGTGACATGAGAAATGTGATGGTTAGTTAGTGCAGCATCATTGTTTACTTTATAATTGAAAAGTGAAAAATAAATAAATGCTTATTATTTTATTTGTGTTATTAAAAACCTGGAAAGGTCATGCTCTGGTCTTTTCAGTGATACCTCAGTTGACTTTGTAGCTGCTATGGAGTTGGAGATACAGCGGTCCAAATGCAAACATAGTTATCCTTTCTCTGGGCCTATTCTGAGGCATGGGCCTGGAGCTGCTGCTCCATCAGCCCCTATGTTAATCCGGCCCTGATCACGACAGAAAAGAGAATATAAATGAGCCAATGATCAGGGGCTCTATTCCAACCCCGGTGAAAACTGAACCAGGGCTGTTGTTAACTTCTCAGAGCCATTAACCCGTTCACACAGGGTAGGCAGTGCCCGGTGGGAGGGCTTTAACACTGACCAGTGTGTACTAGTACGCCCTGCTAACCAGCTGCTGTAGCGGGTCATTCTTTGGCCTGCCCACCCAGCGGATGCACGCGCTCATCATAAGCTGCTGCAGAAGACCTGAATCAGGCCGTCTCGTAGCAGTAAATAACGCATGTCACGTGCCAGATTGTGGGCAGGCCAAAGAAGGACCATTGAAGTCAACAGGGCATAATAGTATACCAAGCAGCATCAAGGCTCACCTGTGGAAAGGGTTAAAGTCTATGGAGTTGCTAAGTTCACACCAGGGTTAGAAAAGGGCCCCAGGTACTTTACAGAGGACAAGCTATTTGTTATGTTACATAAGCAAGATGCACCAGTATTATTTCCTTTTCTGTGTATGTTACAGTGCTTTAATGTTGGCAAACGTTAAGTAAGCATCATTGGTCTTAAAGCTCCTAAAGCTCTTTGTCACACCACTGCAGTGAGGTCAGGATATCCCTTACTACTTTGAATGGGACCCAACAAAAATCTCAGAAAGTTTCACTAGCCATCAAATTACTATCAGCATTATTCAGAGAGCGATGAAAAGCAGGAGAATGACTGGAGAATGGAAAATTCTAGGTGAAAATAGCCAAACCAGAAAAATTCTCACTTTCCAAATCAGATATTTTGACCTAGAATTTTCCATTCTCCAGTCATTCTCCTGCTTTTCACCGCTCTCTGAATAACCCTGTATGGCTTTCGACTCAGGTACCAGATGTGGACCACTGGAGTCTTGGCAACATTCCGTCTCGACACAGAAAGGGCTACTGATGCATACCTCAGGAACTGCGAAAGTAATCAAAGTGTCATGTTGTATTAACCCACATACACAGATAACCACCCAAGATAGGATAAAGGCTAAGCTACCGTAGCATGTAATATCTGGGGAAAAATCTACACTTGGAATGGTTATAATAAGGTTGAGGTCAGGTGCGGCAGATATCACACAAATGATAGGCAAGCTGAGGTTAAGGAACAGAGAGAGCAGAATAACCAGTAGACAAGCGAACTGATGCAAGGTTTGAAAGGAAGATTGGTGCTGGTGCTCTGTAAGATCGATGCAACACAGGAGCATCTCTGTGAAACAGAAGACGACGGACAAGACAGAACATACAAGCCCCCTCCTATGATTGGCCAGAGAAACACCAGAGGATGTGACACAAATACCCTAATCCATTATTGCAAGACGTCTGTTATCCTCAGCCATGTACGGACCAATGGTTCACCATTTATCAAGCTCTAGTTGGGTGTTTCTCAAGTAACATGATGCCTAGATCTTAAAATGTGTTCCTGTAATCGTATAATAATTTCAAAATTCTAATTTTATGACCGCTTATGTGAAAGACACATGGATGCTGAATGTTGGACTTGAGTATACAAGTATTACACTTTCTCAGTTTTGTTTCTTATTGCATTCTATTTTATGTATTTTTTTGTAGATGCGAAAACACTCTTTAGGGCACATTCAAATAAAAGTCGTTCAAAACAGGATTTTGCTCACCAAATATTTCAGGCATGAATACATGTTTTAAATAGATAATATAAGATAGGGAAAACATGGCCATTGCAACCCGTCTGTACCAAGAAATCACTGTACATTGGAACTATAATAAACCTTAACGGAATAAGCGATCCAAAAAACGCTCTCAGAAATATAATGTACCCTCTTCTGTCTTTATATCTGTATGTAAATCTTCTGTATAGCATGTAAAGACAGAGTATTACATTTCATATAGTCTGTAATTGATATGCACGGTAAGATCCTATCAAATGTCTAATGTACTGTAGCTGCCAAATTCCATGACAAATAAATTCAAATTTAACACATAACTGTGAAATTTCTCAGAATATATATATAAAAAGGTTTCTGCCTGTTCTGATTTTTGTCATATCTTTCATCCCGATGAATTACTAAAGGCGATTTAGTGTTCACCAGTTTTGGCACCATCATAACAAAGATATGCTGCATGTTTTATATGTCTAATGAACCTTGAAAATGTATTTCTTAAGTTACGAAACATTCTTTTTTGGCCACCCACTTTCTCTGACCCTCATATTGTAAAGAATACCATTTACTATAGTTTTACCCTTCCATAAAAAAAAGATGAAAGATCAACAATTAATAGTAAAACCTTAAAATAATGATCAGATCTTTTATCCAAACTTGCTTTTTTTTCTGCAAAGGCTTGATATTATATTTCGTGCTTAGGCTAAAAGATATGAGCTTCAGACCACCTATAAAGTTCTCTCCTACTGTGTTATTTAGGGATATTCCTGCGTTTGATTATGATCCCGGAAAGTAATGTAATGCATTCTTGCTTGGTGTGCTCAAGTTTGATGTTCCGCTTTCCAAAATATTTAAAAAAGTTTATTTCTATGAAATATCTGAATTGGAGCTACCCAATACTGTAATAAATTGATCTTTAAAGAATACATAGTACTTGTATTAAAACAATTCTTGTTTCTTGCTTTGGAAACTGTTATATTGTATGAAGGACAGATATTCCTGCAAAGTAAATGTCGCCATACGCTAGTCATGGGTGAGATCATGCTTGGGATTACTTATTAAAACTAAAATTATCCAAACATATAAAAATATGAAAAATCATATTTATATCATTAATTCCATAATTGGTTAATTAAATTGTTCTTGTACGTCTCTGGGTGTTACTGTGTATGAATATTCATCATCCAATGTAGAAAGCATGAATATGCAATATAAATTCCTCATCATTGCGTTACGCATATAAAGAGTTTGCTTCTGATGTGTAAGTGTTTATAAAACCTACAGAGGAAGCTTCTATAACAACGATGGGTTGGCACATGATGTCCACTTCAAAAAGCTGCGATTCAAAAGCTGATTATATGGTCAAAAATTGGAACGTTGAAGCTACTTTATTGGGTTTAACCCTTTGTACATTTTTTACAATTCTTTTAATATTTAAAGAGATACTTTATTGAAAAGAGTTCCCTTTTTGAGCCCTTAAATATTTGGGGGTGGTTTTACTCACCTTTTGTCCCTTGCCATGTGCTGCTCCTCCTCTTCGGCTCAATGACTCCTGAACATAGAAGGTCCTGAAGCTTTTCTGCGCAATTTTGGGCTCCTGTGCAACTTGCAAAGCATAGGAACCCCAAATTACGCAGCACTATGGGACTTGCGCACATCATATATATGCAAGTTCCATTGCGCCTAAGCAGAACGATGGATCAGAGCTGCGCGCATGCATGTGCAAATTCAATCCATTGGCTGTCTCTCTGTCCACTCGTAACAGCCGGTGGTCTCAGAGAGGGTGATGTCGGCACACTCTCTGTGTGCCGACATCACTAATGCCCGATCCGGTGACTGTTGATGTTAACGGATCGGGGGATCTGGGAAGGGGCGGAAACCAGATACAGTAAATATGATGCAGATAGATAATAAAAATTGTCAGATATCCTTCTGATGGGGATATGTAGTGATCATGAGATTGCTAGCATTGTAACTTTCCAAAAATTCCAATAGAATATAAAAAATAATATCTCTATTTGGCATAATGCTTGCATATGGAAATAACATTATCACCTTGCATCGGTACATTGCAGTGATTTTCAGCAATTATAACCCCCTGAATCTTATCCCTGTACAGCAGTGAGTGACCCCAGCAGTCTCCCTGTATTCTGCCCTCTCCCTGGCTGTTGTAATGCAGCAGTAAAGTGTCAGTGTACCAACTCCCTTACTGTCTCCTAAACGCTGCCTGACCCCGCGTTGTTTATTGAGGATACTGAGATGTGGTCTTTAAAAAATGTATTAAAACATAATATAAAATAAACAAACAGACATATCTCCCAGGACGCGTTTTGCCGCTCCAGGCAGCTTCATCAACTGTCTGGAGCGGCTAAACGCGTCCTGTGAGATATGTCTGTTTGTTTATTTTATATTATGTTTTAATAAATTTTTTAAGGAACCATGACCCAGAATTCTGAGTGGTTTCCATTGAGTTTTTCCAAGAAAAAAATCCATAGGCGTTCCACTTCGAGCTATGGTAGCTCCACCAAGAGTAAGTTTTAACTTAGCAGAAAATCATGCAACTTTAATACTCTGATTTACATTAGGAGAGTGCTTTAATTGCCCTACCTCCTTTTTCCTATATATCCCTATTTATATATGGTGATTGGAGAACATTACTGCAATAAGGTGCACCTTCAACACCCTCCTCTACCCACCTGCACCTCCCCCCACAGCTGCCTTCAGCGCTCAAGACCTGGCAGACTACTTCCTCAGTAAAACTTTAACTATCAGAAGCAACATCCCAACACAAGATAGTTATCTGCCACCACCACTCCCACAGGTCCCCTCTGTCACCCTCTGCTGCTTCCTCCCAGCCACTGAGGAGGAAGTCAATTCCTTATTGTCCTCCTCACATCTCACCACGTGCCCGCTCGACCCCATTCCCTCACATCTAATTCCTCCCCTCTCCTCCTCCCTCACCCCTGCTCTCCCACACATCTTCAACCTATCTCTCTCCACTGGCTCCTTTCCATCCGCCTTCAAACACGCGCTAGTTACCCCTTACTAAAGAAACCATCCCTAGATCCCAACTCTCCATCCAACTACCGCCCTGTATCCCTGCTTCCCTTCACATCAAAGCTCTTAGAAAAACTAGTCTTCAACCGCCTCTCCCTCTTCCTGTCCTCCAATTCCCTACTTGACCCCCTGCAATCTGGCTTCCGTCCCCTACACTCAACTGAAACTGCCCTCACCAAGTCACCAACGACCTCCTAACTGCTAAAAAACACGGCCACTATTCTATTCTCATCCTGCTTGACCTCTCGGCTGCTTTTGACACTGTTGACCACCCCCTCCTTCTACAGACCTTCAACTCTCTGGGTCTCGGTGACACTGCACTTGCTTGGGTTGACTCCTATTTATCCAACAGGTCCTTCTGTGTGTCCTTTACTGGTAACTCCTCCTCCTCATTGCCTCTATCTGTTGGTGTACCTCAAGGCTCTGTCCTTGGTCCTCTGCTCTTTTCCATCTACACCTCCTCCCTGGGCAAAATCATCAACAGCTTTGGCTTTAATTACCACCTCTACGCTGATGACACTCAGATCTACCTCTCTACCCCTGATCTCTCTCCCCCTGTCCTTTCAAAAGTCAGTGACTGTTTATCTGGCATCTCCTCCTGGATGGCCTCCCACCACCTAAAGATCAACATGTCAAAAACTGAACTCCTACTTATTCCTCCCTCCAATGCCTCCCCACCTCCTGACTTCTCTATCACGGTGGAGGGTATCACCATCTCCCCATCAAACCAAGTTCGCTGTCTTGGAGTTACACTTGACTCTGCTCTTTCCTTCATCCCCCACATCAAGTCTCTTTCCTCCTCCTGCCGATACCAACTGCATAATATTTCCAGAATTCGGCCATTTCTTACCGCTGTCACCACAAAACAACTCATACACGCCCTGGTAATCTCCTCGACTATTGCAATAATCTCTTATCTGGCCTCCCTCTGTCCTGCCTCTCCCCCCTACAATCCATCCTGAACGCCTCTGCCAGGCTAATTCACCTCACCCGCCGCTCTGTCTCTGCTGCTCCCCTCTGCGAGTCCCTTCACTGGCTCCCCATCCACTGCAGAATTAAGTTCAAAATCCTTATCCTTACCTACAAAACCTTCACTAACTCAGCTCCCCACTACCTGTCCTCACTAATCACCAAATACACCCCAGCCCGCTCCCTAAGGTCAAACAGTGACCTGCGCCTAGCTTCTCCCCGCATCACCTCTTCCCATGATAGACTGCAGGATTTCTCACGCGCAGCCCCCACTCTCTGGAACGCTCTCCCTCGAACTGTCAGACTTTCCCCTAACTTCTCTTCCTTCAAACGCTCCCTTAAGGCTAGGGTCAGACGAGCGTGATTTCTACGGACTGTACGTCCGTGCAGTACGGACATCGTCAGTACGGATGACGCAGTAGTGGTCACACAGTCCGTTTTTTCACTGAAGTTATTTTGACGGATGTAGGAGGGAAAATAAATTTAAAATGCAAAACCATTTTGTCCGTGAAAAATGCTGGACGTATAAATGCAGTCCGTCTGACCACCTTCCATCACTCACACACCAAAGCTATGCAGACGTTGCGGACGCAGCGCACTTTGTGCGGCCGTTCTAGCGGTTGTACGTTCTTGCCTGCCTTGCGTCCGTGGGCCGCGGCCGTTGTGCGTCCGCAGTTCAGTGCGGACGTACTTCGTGTAACGGGCTCCGATGGGCTTCCTGTCATGCTATCACGGACGTACTTTTAGGCGCAATCACGGACGTGAACACTACGCTCGTCTGACAGCAGCCTAAAACGTTCCTATTTAGGGAAGCCTACCACCCAACTCACTGATGCAACCATCAATCACTCTCACCTTACAGTTCTCTCCTCCTGTTTCCAACCCCAACCCTCCCAGATTGTGAGTTCCTACGGGAATAGGGCCCTCATCTCCTCCTGTACTGTTTGTCAAATGTTGTTCAATGTATTGTAACCCTGTCTATACTGTGCTTATTGTACAGCGCTGCGGAATATGCTGGCGCTTTATAAATAAAGAATAATAATAATAATAATAATAATAATAATAAGGTGGGGGTCACCTGCAAACAAGGAGGAAGAAAAATTACCCAAGAGTGCAGTTCTACTCAGAGTTCTGGTGGTCACAACGTGCTGTGTGGCGCTTACCATCTGTTGCATATAAATTGTTGAGAAATGTCTGTACCTCTTCATTGTAATATTGTCATAACTATTTCTTTCGTAATCACAGGTAATAATAATATTGCACTAAACTGCCTGGTTATCATATCACACGGTACCTGGCGCCCAGCAGCATACTGCTCGCTGCTCACTGGCCGGGCGCCAAGTGAAGAACAGAAGCCTTGTGGTCATGTGAGACGCCAAGGGACCAGGCGTGGCTTGATGACGCATGGCCCACGGGTTTAAAACCCAGCGTCTCATTTACTTCAGTGCCCTGACGCGGTTATCACTTCCCTCAGCGCTATCTGTTCATTACTGGCTATTCTGTGTATCGACCTGGCATTTACGGACTACCCTGCTCTGTGTACTGACCTGGCATTTCCTTACAACCCTCTTCTGTGTACCAACCTGGCAAGTACTAGTGATCCTGCTCTGTGTATCAATATTGGCACACATCTGACTGGTACGAAGATCCCTGTTCTATCAACCAAGTCTGTTTATAGTATTCTGGTATCTGTTAACCCGTGCTGGGTACGTGTCACTTGGTTGCCTGGAGATAGTTAGCTGTACCGTCCACCTAAGGATCGGAGGGGTAGATAGTATACTATACAGGGACCAGTATCATAGACCCAAGGGGAGATCATGACACCAGTTTTGTTTCCATTTGTAATGTAGAATCCAACTAAGTCTGCCTCTTTGTTTAAAATTTATGTTGCTCTCAGGTATTACTTTGTATTTCTGTAACGACTGTAACATTTCAATGTTCTTGAACCCAGGACATACTTGAAAACGAGAGAAATCTCAATGAATCCTTCCTGGTAAAATCCTTTATAAATAAATAAATAAATAAATAAATAAAATAAATTTAATGATTGCTGAGCCTTCTGACACCTGAAATGTTAGAAATGCTATACACACGGAGCCGAAACTTGGTAGCATGCCTCATAAGTGACGTGTGACATCTCCAAAATATAAAAAGGCTACTAAAGGGATGAGAACTTTGGACGGACTCAAAAGAACGGACTGAGTCATTATTGGCAGCATATGTACTGCACAGTTTGTGTAATACAAAGAACAAATCATTCCCACAGGCTTTACAATACACTTTCGACTCATTGGAGAATCTTTTTTTATATATAATCCTGTACAATATAGAAAAGGGCCTGCTGGACAGTATTTAATAAATGTTCTATTGGTGATACAGGCATCCAGCAATGAGCTGGCTCGCAGGCAAAAAGGAATATTTTAACCGAAATTGAAGATCAAAGATAAAATCCCCTGGGCTAAGATAAAAGGAGAGGAGGCACAGGAGGCGGCGGCGGCTGCTGCTGCTGCTGTAAGGTTTTATATTCCAATTTTGTTTTAGTTTTCTTGAAATAAAAACTTTTTAAACAACTATATGTTAGTACATTAACCATTACTCAAACAATAATATGCAATAATAACATATTTCCATAATAAACCAATACGAGTTTTATTTTATGATAGTATATTTGTTATCTTATGTTTTACTCCTTGAAAGACATACATTTTGTGCAGAAAGTCTCTCTTTGAAAGACATACATTGCTATGCAGTGCAAACCAAGACTGTCACCTGTGCGCTATCCTGAATACCAATATCAACCATTAAAGCCCCGAACATTTAATTTCACTGCTCAGCAAAAAGAAAAAAGACAGAGGCCTCTTTCCTAGCCAAGTGGCTCGCATCACAAGGAGCGGAATCTGTTGCCGGAAACTGAAGCCACAACGGATCAAAACCTTGGGGTTAACCCTAACACTAAAAGTAACCCATGCCCTAAAACAAATACTAACCTAACCCTAATTACAAACCATAACTAAATGCTAACTTAAACAGCAAAAGTAACTCTAGCCTTAAAAACAAATACAAATTATAACCTAACCCTAATTATTAACCACAGCCCTAATACTAATCCCAACCCAAAAAGTATCTCTGACCCTAAATTGTGATAGCTCCAAAAAAAATTGATGGCTCCTAACAAATTTTATGACTACTCCAAAAATATTCCGAATTCAGAAGCATCCTTACCAATTCGGCTAATCACTGCATTGGTTTTTCCACGCCCACTTGGTGGCAACTTTACCATAGGATCCCAAAGGCAGCTGAAAATGCCAAAATATGGTTAAACTGCGAACGCATTAATTGCCGTTTATTATTGTGCTCTATTATGATCACGCTGCTATGCAATACTTAACCCCTTATCGCCAGGGGTACTATTACGCCCCGATCTCTAGCTGATGTGCAGCCCACATAATTGGCTGTAGGGGGATGGCCTGCTTTCAGGGCGTCCTGCTGCAGCGCATGACGAGCGACAACTTGTGGGCGGGCCTGAAAAGGCCCATTGATGCCAGTGAGGCGTATTATGCCACCCCGCAGGGTTGAGTCTCCCCTGCTGCAAGGACAGCATAGTACGCCCCATGTCATAAAAGGTTTAATGCAGACCTGAGGACAGACCACAACGTTGCCTACATGGTCCAATAAACTTCTTTGAGAAGAGAATGCCCCCGAAATATTATTCATGTTTGGTTTTACTTGTGAAGTTTCAGGGTTGTGTGAGCATTCATATTTTCCTTTGTGATCCCAAATTAGGTGGCGTGCTAAACCTTTTTTTTATATATATTTTTGTTGGTGATTACCCATTCTCCTTTTGTTCTTTAAAGGAACACTACAACCACAAATGCAATAAATATTCTTATTGTGTTTATTTTATGTTGCTGATATCTTACATGTGCTTTATTTTTCTCTTGTATGTTTAGTTAAAGAAAATATTTTACTCTATATGTGTCACTGAGTGCATCCATTTTGTGATATTTTGTGTTGTATTTTGTGCTCTATGGGTCTGAAGTCATGAAAACTCACTCAAATCTCATTGTATTGTGTGGGATGTAGTTTAGAAGTCTTTTAAGCTCCTTGTCTTATCTCATTCAGCTGCCATCTCTTATATCGAGTAGCCTGGAGAACATAAGCCCCTTGCTGCCTTATCTAAACATTCTCTCCTTCACATCATTGCCTCTTAAATGCTGTAAAAGCTATTCTACATTTGTAAAGAGTTTGCACAAATTTTAGTAAATGTTACATCGTGGAAAAAAATTCACTAAATGGATACAGGAGATAAAAAACCCTACATGTAATTTTCCTTTCTACATGCAATTACTTCAAAAAAAGAAGAAAATAACAGCAGCATTTGTTTTATAAGGTGGTTTGGTTTGTAATGGACAAGTAATCTAATTACAGCTTATAAATAGAACATAGAAACATAGAACAGCAGAAAAACAAGGGATATGTGGTGCTCCACTAAAGAGAAGTGGGATGTCTATATGTCCAAAAACAGTGGTGGTCCCCCACACTACAAAATATAAATACAATACAACACTGGGGACTACTTATTTATTCTTTTTTTTGTCACTGCTGAAGCGCAACTTAGGCGCGAAACGCGTTTGGCCTACTCTAATTTATTATTTTAATATTTGTGTTATTTTTAATAATTAAACGTTTATTTACTACAATATTGTTCCTGCGGAAGTGTTTGGAGGATGTGGTTTCACAGGCTTATGATAAATTGTGCCTAGGAGAGAATAACTCTAAAGCGAGACATCCCAGAACCAAGTTCAGGCTCCCATGGGGGTAAGCAGGAGATTATCAAATTTATATTGCTGGGATCCTGTATATCAACATACTACCCTATGATGTGAATTGTCATTATATTTTGGAGACCCGGAGAATATAAACGGGAGTACTGCGGCAGAGGGGTTGGCCTTGAATAACCCCAATGCATTACAACAAGAGCTTGTAGCTCTATAATGTGAGTGTGTAGAACTCTGGTATTTACCATACACTGCCTTGTGTTATAAGTACAGTACATAACATAATATTGTATATCTTTTTAAGGTTATAACGAGTTTTTGAGAAAGTGTCACCTGCATAAGAACATTCTCTCTATGTTTGCAGGATAAGTGTTAACTCTCTTATATTTTATACACTCTTGTTGGTGGTAAGGGAGCACTGTCCTATTGCTGTCGATTTTGTAATATTGACCCTTTAAATGGGGCTAGCAGACTAGAGGAGCTGCCGAATTACAACTAGACCAGGCACTCAAACCGTGGTAGGAGCTTTGTTTGGCTTTTTTTATTCTTACAGGTGTAGCGCTGTGTTAAAATCTTGCTGTGGCAGTACCTATTTTTGGCCACAAGATGGAGACAATCGCGATCAGAGACACTGGACATTGGGACTACAATTCCCGGCATGCTTTGCAAGGAGAGAGGAAATGGGTGGGGACTGGACACTTACATCCTCCACCTCGTGGAGAGCGCGCCAGGGAACGAGAGAGAGCAGACGCAGTGCCATACATCGTGAGAGGGCCTAGGCCAGAAAGCAAGTGAGACCTGTCAGTTCTTTTACCGGGTTATTCAGCCTAAGAAGAAGGAGCCTTCCAAGTTCCAGAGTTGCTGCAGATTGAACCAACCGAAGACCTCGAGTAAGGAGTCACCGCAAGTTGATCGGGTACAGAGAGCAGGCGGTGAGCTGGGAAAAGTCGTGGACAAGCTACGGGAAGTCAGACAACGGATCCGGCCGCTAGTATCCCCAGTCAAAATCGAGCGGAGAGACGTCCTGGGTCAGCGGAGCCTAAAGCAACCGGTGGATGGGTGAGAGGCCTCCAAGGCCGTTTGTAATACAAAGAACACGCTGCTGTTTTCTCTTTAAAGTCCACAGGGCCCCAACTTGACTAGTCGAAGACATTCCTTAAGTAAAATCACTGGCCAGTTGAACAGTACCCGGGTACCATACACACACATACACACCTTTTACATTCCGGGACTTAACCTGTGCAGGACTCACTTTTGTTACGAATCGGAACGGGGGTTAAAGATACGTTCCGAAATATATTTTTCTCTTTCCGCTGCGGGTTTACCGTGATACGAAGAGATTGTATATTCTGGGGTTCCGCTATGTGTCCCTTTTCCGAATATTTGTGCAATTGCATTTCTTTTATGTTCGGTTACGAATATTTTATTTTCCGAAATACGACGCCTCGTGTTTCAGTTCTTTTCCGCTACGCGTTTTACCGCAATACGAAAGTACTGTAATAATATCTGTGAATACCGTATCTCAACATCTGCTTATTATTTTAGTAAACTATTTAAATGATAAAAACCCACAACTGTGTTGGAGTATATTTATTCCCTAGTGCGGGAGACTGACCTGTGGTTCATTTTCAGCGGCTCCTCCGGAGTGAGCGCTACACGTGGGGGCTCGTTTCCGGATTCAGTCTCTGGAAAAACCGCATCTAAAGGGTTAAATATGGATCCAGACACTGTTGCCGAATGGTGTGAGGAGCACAGTAGTCAGTTAGAATGTTGTATAGTCATGGATATTCCCGCAGACACTTGGGCCGAAGAGCAGATCCGCCAGGCCGTGGCCACGCTAGCACCAGATCATCGGGGGTTAATACTGGACATTAAGAAAAACCCAGATACTTCTCACACGTATGTTCTTCTCGAGTGGAGAAATGTTTTCAGGGCGCGAGCGTGAAACTGGCCGATGAGGTGGAAGTCCAACTAATTCAGCCAAGTGCGCCACGTGGCGAATCCGCAAGTGTTCCCGTGCCTAGTCCGTTGGCCATGATCGGGCCTGAATTTATCGTGGCTATTGGAGATCTACTGGCTAAATGTCAGAAAACAAGCCCTCCTCACACTAATTTCGGTTATCGACGGTTAAGAAATTTTACAGGAAATGTACCAACTCCGGCGGGAGAAGAAACCTTTGAAGAATGGGTGGAACAGGCGATGCAGGCTCTGGATGAGTGGGACGTCCCTGAGGCCCAGAAAAAGCAAAGGATCACCGAGAGTTTAAAGGGACCTGCGTCAGAAGCGGTGAGAAACCTGAAACTGAGCAGAAAAGATTGTACTGCTTTAGATTACTTAAACGTTCTTGAAGAAGTTTTTGGGCGAACCGAAAAGGCAGCCGAACTGGTATATCAGTACGAACACACCTATCAGAGAAGAGGTGAAAGGATGACCGAGTACATGAGGCGCCTAGATAAGATTCTACACCAGATACTCTCAAGAAAGGGCCGAACCGGCCGAAGTAGATAAGATCCGAATAAAACAGATCCTGAGGGGCTCTCAACCTCTAGATCCAGTAATGATGCAGCTGAGAAGCAGAGCAGGTAACCAAGAATTGAAGTACCTGGAACTGATCCGAGTTGTACGAGAGGAGAGGCTTTACTGGAAGAGAAATCCTTCAGGCGGGGGGAAAGGGCTTATGCACAACCTGTGAGACATAGCGACGGTCTGCAGCCTGAAAGCGACTCTCTAGATACTTATGGATCGGACGAGGACGAACAAGAGCACCTAGTCGTTTTTAAATCTACAGAGAGGGCTGCCAAAGAATCGAACCTCCCTGAACGTGTGAATTGTCCAAGACCGTCAAGAAAGTACAGGAAGCTCAAGCTGAATTGCAACAAGCGCACGCGGAACTGTGCCGAGTGTTGATGAAGGTGACCGAAATGCAGGCAGAAATGCAGAAATTCCTCACAGATATGCAGACGACGGGAGCTGCTGTGGCGTCTGGTCCAAGTCCTTTAACAAAATCCCAACAAGCAATTACGTCTCCGCTCTCTAAGAAGAGATGTTTTGGTTGTGGAGAAATGGGCAATTTCCACGCACAGTGCAAAGGCCAAAAGCCTGAGAAGGATAGAGTCGAGGGACTGTTGAAAGCCCTAGAAGGACTGTTATCTACCTCACCGGCGGGAAACGCTGGAGGGCACAAGTGAAGGAGCAACCTAAGTGCCCGAAGGTTGAACCCCGCTCCAGAAACCAAGTCAAGACTAAGAGGGCGAGAAGGCCCAAAGCCGAGCCAACTGCTGAGCCTGCCAAGACTGAAAGAGTCACTCCCTTAGCATCCGGGTCTACGTCATGGGGAGGCAATGCACACCCAAAACCTACACGGGCCAAGAAAAGGGCCAGGGTACAGCAAACTGGGTCTAAGCATCCGGATACCGCCACCAAGTTTCCTGATCAACTGATAGGTCCTTCTCCTATTGTGCCAATCCAAGTGGAAGGAGTCTACACCAAAGCCCTGTTAGATTCAGGGGCTCAAGTGACATTGATCTACAGAGACTTCTATGAGAAACACTTAAAGCACATTCCTCTGCAAGAGTTGAAGGATTTGGAAATATGGGGTATCGGTACTGAGAAACTCCCTTATGACGGGTACCTGCAAGTGAAGTTGGAGATCGGATCTGAAGTCATCAGACAGTCTGGAGGTTGTGATGCATTGGCCATTGTGTGTCCTCGACCCTCGGGTGCGAACAGAAGCTCCCTCATAGTGGGGACGAATACTGACCTAGTGCGGCGTCTCCTGACACCTATTGTATTGGAAGAAGGTTCGACTCAAGGAGTACACCCAATGTTACGTCCGGTCTATCAGAGGATGGTCGAAGAACGAAAGGCACCTGCTGAGGTGGGAAGACTGTGGAGACTGGGTGGGACAGAGAAGGTTCTGCAAGCAGGAGAAGTAGCGAGCTTCCGGGTTTCAGTCAAGTTGAACGGATCGCAACCAGGTCCCTATGTGGTGCTGGGAACCGATGTCAATCATGGGAGTGAAACCGGAGTCGAAGTAATTCCTGAAATAATCTCCACCAAAGCCCTGAAGAGAACACGAGGAAGAGTCTCGGTCAGTGTGTGCAATGTGACAGATTCTCCAGTAGTCCTTAAAGCACGAATGCCTATCGGGCAAGTAGAGTCTGCTACACCCCTCTCTACCGATTTAGGAGGGGGAGTGGATAATAGGGATGTGCGTTTCGGGTTTCGGAATTTCGGAATTTTCACAAAATTTCCCGATTCGTGTTTTCGGATGCGGCCGAATTTCCGAAAAATTTTAGATCCGAAAAGTTCAGATCCGAAATGTTTTCCGAGCCGAAACGAAATATTTTCGGATTTTTCGAATGGGCAAAAAAAATGTGTCAAACGAGGAGAACAGATGTTCCGAAAAACGAAAATTTTCCGAAAAACGAAAATTTTCCGAAAAACGAAAATTTTGTAAAAACGAACATTTTCTGAAAAACGAAAATTTACTGAAAAACGAAAATTTTGTAAAAACGAACATTTTCTGAAAAACGAAAATTTTTCGAAAAAACGAAAAGTCGATACAAAAAACGGGCAAAATGACACGAAAAATACTAAAAACGGTCGATATCCCGAAAAATGTGCAATTCCGAAAAACGAAAATTTTCCGAAATTACGAAAAGTCGATACAAAAACCGAGCACAGTGACACGAAAATACGAAAAATGGTCGAAATTCCGAAAAAAAAATGTACCCGAAAAACAGCCTGAACCGAATCGAATCGAAACCGAAATCGGTCGAAACGAGCTGAATCGAAAAGTTTAAAAATCCGAAAAATCGAACCGAATCGAACCGAAAAAAAAATCGGTGCACAAGCCTAGTGGATAAAGAGATTCCAGATGAAAGATTCTACCCCAAAGACGCTCCCATTTCACCTGAGTGGAAGAAACGTCTTCAGTCTCAAGTCCTAAAGTGGAAGGAATTGTTCTCGAAAGATGAGTTCGATGTGGGCCTAGCTAAGAGTACTGAGCACCGCATTCGGTTACAAGAAGACAAGCCGTTTCGTGACAGATCAAGGCGAGTTCCGCTGGGAGACTTGGATGATCTGCGAGAGCAACTGAATGAATTGCAAAGAACCAAGGTGATTCAAGAGTCCAGGAGTCCATATGCATCTCCCATAGTGTTGGTCCGGAAGAAAAATGGTTCTGTCCGCCTATGTATAGACTACCGCACATTGAACCGGAGAACCATCCCCGATCAATATGCCACTCCTCGATAGAAGATGCCCTACAGTGTTTGTCTGGAGCAAAGTGGTTTAGTGTACTAGACCTGCGAAGCGGATATCACCAGATACCCATGCATCCTGAAGACAAGGAGAAAACTGCGTTCATCTGTCCACTAGGGTTCTTTGAATTCAACAGAATGCCTCAAGGCCTTACGGGGCTCCAGCCACGTTCCAACGGTTGATGGAGAAGACAGTCGGGGATATGATTTTAATCAAAGTATTAGTGTACCTGGATGAGATAATTGTGTTTGGGAAGACTCTGGAAGAACATGAACAACGTCTGGAGAAGGTCTTGAAGAGGCTCCATGAAGAGGGGCTGAAACTGTCTCTGGAGAAATGCCAATTCTGTCTACCGTCTGTTACGTATCTA